>JANAVB010011797.1:0-162500 GCA_029216955.1 Iris pallida
GCTGCTGTCAGAATAGCCTCCATATCCTTAAGCCATGCATCTGCTGAGATGGCATCCTCCGTGCCCTCGAAACGGCGGGGGTTGTACTTGCAAAACCTGGCTGATGCTCCTGAATCTGGCCTTGCCCCTCTTTCCAATACTGTCTGCAATCCTTGGTTGAGTAGCACATTCTGCTTTTGTAGCTGAGTGTGCATGTGTTGCTGGGCCAACATCTGATGTTGCTGAGTAGCCATCATTCCTCTCATGATCTCCAGAAGGGCTGGTGTGTCCACTTGGGTAGGTGGAACTGTTGGTGGTGGTGGAACATCCGGATACTGCGATCCAGCTGCTGCTTCCACTATCACTTCTGCCTGGGTAGCTTCCTGAGGTGAGACTGGCCCTTGTTGCTGACCAACCTGGTCAGGTTGTCCATGTTGCTTCTGCTGTTGTCCAGCTCTGACCGATACGGACGAAGTGCCCCTAAGAAAAGGGACAAGAGAACAATCAAACGACCGGACATGAAGGATCAATGAAGTCAAAGGATACCGGAATGTCAAACAAGGGTTGAGGATAACGAACCATGAGATCAAGGGGGAAACACGTGTGATTGAGACATCCTATAAATTAAAACACCCCACAAGTCTGAAATTAGACTTGCATGGGCCACCACTAAAACCTTGTCACGCCCCAGAACCAGAATACTGGAGAGCGGGGGAATGACTCAGCCAGTTACGTATTACGGGTAGATGAATACCGTATAATACGATCAATGCTGTCTAACCAGACGAGGGGGTGCATACTACATAAAAGTCTCACTATGGTCATTTCATATCTATTGTCTCAATCATTCAAAACAAGAAACAGAAATAGAGAACATGTAAGATAAAGCAGTAAGGCGTCCCAAACGCTCAGTCAAAATATTCTTGATATCAGGCTTTACAAAACATAGCCAGATGATGAAGCAAAAATATACACAATTGTTATCAGCTGCAGCCTGACTTAGTTACAATCATGTAAAAGTAAGTACAAGACAATCCGACTAACATGTCGGTGCCAAACGGCTAAGTATAAAGTAAATAGCAAAACGAGCGGTGAAGTAAGGGACCCACTCGAGTCCTCCTGCGATCATTCCCCTAGTATTGACCATCTTGGAGGTAGAAGTAAGCTGGATCCTCGGGGACCGGCTCTAAATCTGGCCATACAAAACCAGAGAGGTTAACCTCAAATAGCAAGTACCACAAGGAAGGACGATATGAAGGATTAAACCAGTAAGTAAGAGAATATAATACTAGATCTCTGCTTCCCCCTAGGATTCACATAACATTACAACACTTCGAACCAACCTCCCAACCAAACAAGGATAGAAGTTGGCCCGTCATGTCCTGACATTTTGATCATCTCAGTTAGGCAACAGAGTAGATACAGTACACAAACAAATCATCTTGAACGGCCAATCAACTCTTACGGCTTGCTATTGTGAGTCCCAAGTTATCCTGGAATTATGCAAAATAGGAATTCCTCAGTTCTTACTATGTGCGAGCAAGGCTAGTCTATCCAGTCAATCAATTGCGCCAATCATGTAGTTAGACGAGTCCCAGCGGGACGCCCGCCGTTATAGCATGTACAATAATATAAGCAGATACCGTTCCCTGTCCGTGTGACAGAGTTACAGTATCTGTGGGAACCAGCCGGCCTGTCGGGCACTTAATAGTCCCAAGAGGGCTGCCATGTAAGAACTCGGGAATCCATTCTCTCCATGCCATCGTTATTTTATTTGACTTAATGGTCTCTACATTGAGTGAAGTTCCATGCCGTAGATCATGGTCGTTCAATGAGTACTTTCGTACGGGGTACGGTATGCGCAACTCTACAACGATACCCGTGCGGCTAGGTTGTAGGTCTTACATAGCGTGATGCAACAATCAAATCTGACTACGGGGTAATCATGCCTTGACCATAAAGTACACATGCTATTTTTGTAAGATAAATAACTTAAATAAATAAATAAGTAATTTGAAGCCTGCATGTGCCTGTATGCCAACATTCGGGATCGGCTAATCGAGTACAATAGTTCATTACATGAACGTGTCTCATTCATTTCATTCAATAAGACGACTAGCCAGTCTCTTATGTTCCAACTAGGAACGCATGATCAATTATAGTCAAGATAACCATTATTATCAATGGTAACAAGGCATGAAAGTCAATCAGTATTACATGGGGTCGAGTCTATAACTCCCATGGTTAAGTCCAGTCTCACTGGGTATCCATAAACCAATCAAGACACAAGGAGCATTCCATATAACAATCTGTATTGACAATATTAACATATCATGATTTTATCAGAGTTCATGCCAAAAGGCGTAAGGATATAATAGAAGAATTATCATGCCATCATTAAATGAATAAGTTATAGAGCAAATAGTAACACCCAGGTCAGGAAGTCACGCCAAGTTTAGTAGGTTATACTAAGGCCAACAAGTCACGCCAACAAGTCTAGTCGGAGTGGGCGTGAAAATGGTTCATGTAGGCATACACAGTGTGAGCGTGAAGAGAAATTCACGCACGCACAAGTGAGCATGGAAAATGATAAGAAATTCACGCATGCACTCAAGGACGTGTGCGTGACCAAAAATCCACGCACTCATGGATGTGTGCGTGACTAAAAATCCACGCACTCATGGATGTGTGCGTGACTAAAAATCCACGCACTCATGGATGTGTGCGTGACTAAAAATCTACGCACTCATGCACAGTGTGAGCGTGACAAGAAATACACGCACTCATATAAGAACATGAGCGTGACTAAAAATCCACGCAGAGACGTAAAGACGTGAGCGTGATTGAAAATACACGCTGACACGTAGAGACGTGGGCGTGACTGAAAATACACGCAGACATGTAAGAACATGAGCGTGACTAAAAATCCACGCAGACACGTAAAGACGTGAGCGTGACTGAAAATACACGCTGACACGTAGAGACGTGTGCGTGACTCAGCCTTTGTCCCAAGCCAGAAAATAAAATTCCCAGCCAGAAACATGCTAAGTTGGGAGATCAAAACCCATGGTCAACCGAAACATAAAAACTTAGATCTAGAAGAAACAAGCCGCAGGAATCAAAAATGTTAAGTAGTAGACTCTCTCGGGATCATGAGAGGAAGAGAAATGAAACATAAAAATGGTTCTCCAAGCAAGAATTAAGATTGCACTTGCCTACTGCTACTGCTGGTAGGTGGAGAGTGATGAGAGGAAGAAGAAGAAGTAATGGTGAAGAGAAGTAATGAGGAGAGAGAATGAGAAGGAAGCTTTAAATAGAAAGGGTAGTGGTAGGTGGGAGTTGTGGGCTGGGTTTGTGGGTTGGGTTCACTCGGATCCACCATGAACCCGAGAAAAACTACTAAGAACCCGAACCTAAAAGCAAGAAATAAAATACAAAAAAATAAAATACAGGAAATAAAATACAGATAATTAAATTAACATAAAAATTATAGGAATTTAAACACAGGATAATATATGATAAATACTAAATAAATATACAGGAATTGCATATGTATAAAAATACGCATTCTGGGAACGGGGAGTGACATGTACGCGGATAGGTAGAAGGGACGGTGGACCTTTTGCTCTCTGGTTCAGATGCTTGAGTCCTGTCGTCTTGAGGATAAACCAGTAGGTTGCAATCATCCTCAGACTTATTGTAATGCTACCTCCAACTTTTGGACTCCTTGTGCCTGCGAAAGCGTCTGTGTCATACAATCCTTCATTAGGTTGAAATGAGGGATTGTCATGAAGGGTGGAGGGTTGGATACCCCCAGCTAATGTTGTGAATGATGCGTCATCTTCTTGCGGCAAGGATCCTGATTTGTAGCACGTGGCTTGGAACACACACCGTACTGGGTACTACCATCTTGCTACCCCCAGGCCATTTTTTGGCTTATTGGCCGAAACAGGAGTATTCTTGGAAAGCTTCTTGAGAGATGGAGAACCCCGTGTCGCATTGCATGAAGCAACACGAAGTTCATATTCTTCCTCACTAGACGCCCTCGGTCGCAGCCTTTGGAAGACGGACCGCCTCTTTGGTGGCGATGCGGCTGTTCGACAATAGCAACATCTGATGGTAATATGGGTGCAGTTGTACCTTGGTTTAGGCATGCCCTGCACCGCAGACTCCTCCCTTGCTTTATGCTTTTGGAAAGTTGTTGAGGTCTCCATTACTACATTCCTTCTATGCGCACAGAGAAGCTGGGCGCATGAGTGAGGATGTGGAGATAAATGTACTGCCCCATCCCGCTCAGCTCAATCAGAGGAATCAAAATGCCAACGACGTTAGAACTTAGCCATGCAACGGCCTGCTCAAAGTCCTGCTCGGTCGAGGCAACTCCTCGCTCAGGTAGGTGGCTACGGTGAACTTGTCTCAGCTGGGCCTTCACACTAATAAAATGAAAGTTTTCAAATGCACAAGTAGGCTTGATAATAAAAGAGACAAATCCATAAAGCTAAGGGAATAATCCCAACTTGGGTCAGACTGGGTTAGAACGTTAAAAGATCCCACAGTCGGTTTAGAAGTATCGTACGACGTACTTTCAAAATAACACTCGGTCCTTCGTCCCGTGGCTTGGGAGGTAGAAAGTTGGTTTAAGTTGCCACAAAGCGGTAAACTTAGCCTAAGTCATAGGCATGGCACATATAAATGTTTAATAAAGCATGCACAGTCCCATCGTCCAAGGCTTGGCATAGCCTTTGCCCGTCCTATAGATTAAGTTATCGTACGATTGAGTTAGGCAAAGGTTGTGTTGGGCCGTCGAAGTTATTCTAAGTACTGTCCCGCACTTTCTACAGCTGTTAAGTCACATAGTCCCACGATCTCAAGGCTTATCATATAAAGTATGACTTGGACGATAGTGTCGCATAAAACACGAGTTGGTTCGAGGCACGAGCCACAGTTGGTTTAATGAAAAGTTAGCCACGGTCTATGGCACATGGAGAACACGTTTTGTTCAAGTTATGCATAAAGGCTATTAATTAGCCATTTATGAGTTGAGTCAATAAGAGTATGGAAATACTGAAACCATGTCGGGACTGTAGGTCAGTCACCGAGAATAAATATGTCAGGACTGTAGGGCAGTCGCCAAAAAAAAAATATGTCGGGAATGTAGGTCAGTCGTCGAAGAGAATCTATGTTAGGACTGTAGGTCAGTCGCCGAGCAGAAATATGTCGGGAATATAGGTCAGTCGCCGAGGCAACCCTGGTTTGGGCTCTGCAAAAGAAGTATGAAAAGTAAAAGAAGTAAAGCAAAAGAAACTAAGTTGTGACGGATAGGCCATGCATTTACGTCGAGTCTAGAAGTTCTCGTAGGTACGTGGTCATGGACAACTTGTCGACAAGGTTTCACGCCCTGGATTTGGTAGCCTGGGGCCATAGGACCGTATCGGCCTAGGCGGGAAGCAAGGTAGTTAGGCAAGAACACACCGCCGGTGATTCGAGGACTTGTGCTGGGCTGGCTACCCTTAGCTGAAAGGGTCTCATCTATACCACGTATATATCTAAGATGGCTTGAATTGCCAGTGACCTTTCATATAGATAAGTTGGCATACTGAGTGGAAATCCGCATGCACGGTATCGGTCGAATAAAAGAAAGTGCAAGCACGACACGAATGGGATAAAGATGGTATGCACGATTGCAATACAAGTCTTAAGAAGCCTAAGATTTGGCTATAGAAAAGATGCATTCTTCGACACAAAATATGGCGTCGAGTATTAAGTCATTGGCATAGAGTTGCATAAGTCAGACTTAAGTCATTTCGAGTTAAGTCAAGAAGGGCCGTAAGACAAGTTTGGTTAAGTCATACTAAGTTGCGAGGCATAACCTCGATGTTGAAGCACGAACCAAGTCGATGACACAAATTATGTTGTTGCGTCCCACAGTATGGGCCATAAGGCAAGCACGAGTCGGCACGTTGATATTGCAAGTACGAGAATGGTTTACAGGGAAGGATAAAGAAGTTATCGGTGTGATAGCACGATGATGGTCTAGAGACACAAATAGGCCAGGCGTCTATGTCCTAAAATCGATCCTAAGGCATGAATAGAAAGACAACCATAAGGGATTATGTTGCACAAGGTAAATGAACATGTCAATTTTGTATGGGTAAGCTCTGTAGTGTCCCGTCCCTACATCGTGCCCCGTTTCGTCCACGGGGTGCGCGAGAAAGGAACATTGTCGCTAACGATTCGGTCGGAACGAATAGGTCAGAATCGGCCGAGTCGATTGAACGGGAACGGTTAAATTAAGATCCATTCCACGTTGTGGAATGGCTTCTTCGGAACCAAGTCCCATATTCAGTGGGTTGTGCCTCAAGGATTAGATCTACGGCTGAGTTGCAAGAGACCTCCCGTTGCTCTGGTTTTTATGCCGTACTTGATTTGGCTTTGGCTTTGGTTTTTGTGAACGTTTCGATGGGTTTTCATGACTTGCGTTTTCGAGCTTCGCATTTATATCGAAATTCCTTGAATTATAAAGTGTTCTAATCAGGTGCTTATGCGATTACAGGTGATCGCGTAGGCGACGTCAGCACAGCCAACCAGTCCCTCGCTTGAAGCAAGTCTAAAGCGAGTGGCTGACCTCCTTCACCCCGTCCCTCTATTTCAAAATCAATATGGAGTTAAATGAATGCTTGTCATAATAGTGTAGAATCAAAGAAATCGAAGCACGATTCTTCACGAAATACTTGCTGTCAAACTGCCGATATTGAAAATGGAAAACGTGCTTTCATATGTAATTCCACTTAGCCTTTGCAAAACAATAAATGAATCAATTAACATTTATCGCAACGACATGGCTAATTGAGTAAATCGATCAAGTTTCAAAGAAAGGCTAAGTTTTGCAACTGAAAGAGAAAGGATAAGGTTCTAGAAAAGAGATAGCATTTTTTAAGACTCTACAAAACGGTCATTGGACAACTTGTCGACAAGGTATAGTTTCCTCGAACAGTTTCCTAGGCCAAGGAACCGATTCAGCCCGGGAGGAACGAGTATTGCAAGCGCCAGCCTTACATCGGCGTGAGTTATTCAGAAACTTTTGCATAGGGCTCGCTACCCGCCGCGAAAGGGTCGCCGTCTAACCCAGCTATAGTCCGTGATGGCTTAACATTGCAAGTGGCCTTCTTACCCTTTCACTGCTTAACTAATGCACGTGACACGGGATAAATATGATAGCTGCTTAATGCATACAATTTCATATGCTTTCCTCAAAATATGTTAACATATAAATCGATCAGGATGGTTAGAAAGATCACAGAAATAGCTAGCTAACATGGTTATAAAACTGCTTGAATCAAATATAGAGCTTAGATTTTAATTAGCCATTCGCCAGTACATATGATCGTACTGATCCTCGCTCTTTGCAGGTTCCATGAATCAGGAAGGACGTGCCAACTAGCTCGGCGACAATCGTGATTTTTTGAAGCTTCGGCCGCGCATCGAAGACTTGCCCCCGCAACTCCACTTTTGAATACTCTCAACTGTCCAAGAAAGATGGCTCAGCGTCCCTCCATTCCAGGTCACTGGAATACTCTGTTATAAATTGAGGGATGTGTGCAACATATGGAACGGCTATCTCATCGGCACTCTTTTGTAATTGAGTCATGTTGTAGCCCGCACGGCATGAGTCCTGTACTGGAGTCTGTAAATGATATCCATTATCAATAAAGATCAAAGTTCTCTTTACTTAATGTGTGATTCAATTTGTCTGCTTACTCTCTTAGATCTTGTGTTTCGGATTACCTTATGACTATGCCTTGTGCGATCGCAAATTAGGTTCGTACGACATCACGCCCGGGGGACAACTATCGATTCGACGGAATCGGGGCATGATATAATGGTATCAGAGCACGGCTTTACGTCCTTGGCCTCTAGTGTTGATGTTTCTAGTCTTAAACCGTTGACCTCCTATCGATGAGATGAGTTGTGCCATACGCTGAACCCAGGACATTTTTGAAACTAACGAGAGTTGCCTTTCTTTTCCCTGCAGTTGCGAGAGCTCAGGCAAAGGACGAGACGAGCGCTTCCAGCGGCTCGAGTAGTCCCAGACCCGAGCATTCTGTCAACCCAATGGGGATGACGCTTACCGTAACCGGATCCTCTGGCAACCCGATGCAACAAATGTTGCAGACGCTCGAAATGCAGCAACGCCAAAATGAGCTCCATCTTCAGCAGGCGGAGGCTCGTCAGACTCAGTTTGAGAATCGGTTCGAGGCTCAATTCAAGTTGCAACAGGAGCAGCTGAATACACTCCAACAAATAGTACAATCGGTCGTGGCCAACAATAATTCAATGATAACGCTTGCCGTGACCGAGCCTGTAGTTCGATCCAACGAAGCTGAACCGGAGGCGCCCGTGCTCTCACCTGCGGCACCGAGAAGTTCTAACATCAACGTGTCAAAATTCACAAAAAACTGTCATACTTCCTTTAACGGTACAGAAGATCCCTCCGTGGCGATCGAATGGTTAGAGAAGCTGGAAGACAAGTTCGAGCTTCTGGGTGTCGAAGACTCGAAGAAAGTCTCGTGTGCTCAACTTTTACTTCGAATGAACGCACACGATTGGTGTGCCGTATAGAAGCGGGCAATTCGACGTGAAGACGGGACGGTGGCGATCACATGGGCCACATTCAGAAATGTGTTCGGGACTGAATATCTTTCTATAGTCGTGCGACCAAAAAAAGAAAACGAATTTATGCAGTTCAGACAAGGGAATATGACAGTACGATAATATGCCGCCGAATTCAACAAATTGGCCAAATTTGTTGGAGCATATCTACCTACAACTGTAAGTCGAGCTCGACTATTTGAAGTGGGCCTGTATTCCTCTATTTGTGCTCATGTTTCGGTACCTGAATACAAAACCATGGGCGAGGCACTCAACCATGCCCTCCATCTGGAGTCCGAGTATCCTTCTGCTACTACTGGCGCTGTTTACTTTAATAACAAACGCCATAGTAAAATAGGAGGCAACAATGCACACAAGCATCAAAATTGCGGCAACGGAGGAAACAACCAGACGAAGGATCGAATAGTCTGTAATTTCAACCACAAAGAGGGGCACATGGCCAACAAGTGCCGATTAAAGAATGAAGCACGCTTTAGGTACGGCCGAATGGACCACATTCACATAACTGTCTGGAGAAGCAGAACCAGCACCCCCAACAACGTCATCAGAATCGAGGCCAAGCACCTCGGACTCCATAGACCGCATAACAGAATGGCCAAGGTCGTCGCACCAATGCTCAGGGCCGCGTCTACACCATGACTAGAGACGAAGCATTCACATCTGACACAGTCGTGACAGGTATACTATAATTCAATAATAAACCTGCTCGGGTATTGTCTGATTCAGGTGCCACGTATAGTTTTATATCGACGAACTTCACCGTCGAGCACAAATTTCCCCTGATACTGTTGGGTCTCGATCTTACTATTAATGTATCGTTGGACATGTCGCTATTTGCACACTTAGTCTGCAGAGATGGAATCATCTGTATAGGTGGTCAAAAGATCAGTCTTGATATGATAGTTCTAGATGTTAAGGACTACGATATCATTCTGCATGGATTGCCTCGGTCCGTGCAATACAACCATAGACTATGCTGAAAAGAGGGTCACATTCCGCATACCTGGAGTGCCTAAATTCTGCTATTCGTGTGGTGAGATATCGCCGACCTGCATGGTGATCTCTACAATATCTGCTCCACGGATGCTGCATTCTGGGTACGAAGGCTATCTAGCGTCCGTTCGAGACTAATGATAGGATGATGCAAACGCGGGTCAGACCGACGTTGCGGCAGATTCCCAGATGTGTTCCCGGACAAACTGCCCGGCATGTCACCCGATCGAGAGATTGAGTTCAGTATTGATATATTTCCCGATACCCGACCGATCTCGAAAGCCCCGTATAAAATAGCCCCTGCAGAGCTTAAAGAACTCAAAGTACAGTTGCAAGAGTTGTTCGATAAGAGATTCTTACGACCGAGCGTCTCGCCATGGGGAGTGCCCGTGCTGTTCATCAAGAAAAGCGATGGCTCACTACGTCTTTGTATCAATTACCGTGAGCTGAATAAAGCCACCATCCGGAACAAATATCCCCTGCCCCGTATAGACGATCTGTTCGATCAGCTGCAAGGAGCTACGTTGTTCTCTAAAATTGATCTGCGCTCGGGTTACCATCAACTCAAGATCAAGCCGGACGATGTGCCAAAAAGTCCGCCTTTCGTACTCGATACGGCCATTACAAATTCTTGGTAATGTCGTTCGGCCTAACGAACACCCCAGTTGCTTTTATGGATTTGATAAATCGAGTGTTCCGACCATTCCTCGATAAGTTCGTAGTAGTCTTTATTGATGATATACTCGTCTACTCGAAGAATAAGCAGCATCACACTGAGCATCTACGGATCTTGCTTCAGACCCTTCAAGAAAATCAGTTGTATGTGAAGCGAAGCAAATATGAATTTTGGCTGAGCAGCGTTGCATTCCTCAGACATATTATTTTCGCTGAAGGTATCGCGATCGACCCAAAGAAAGTTGAGGCCGTTGTCGATTGGAAACGGCCAGCATCCGTCGGCGAGATTCAAAGTTTCCTTGGCTTAGCGGGATACTTCCGACGCTTCATGAAAGACTTCGCGAAGATCGCATCGCCTATGACTCGCCTCACCCAAAAGGGAGTCGCATTTGAATGGTCAGACGATTGTCAAGCTTCCTTCCAGGAATTAAAGCAACGGCTCGTCTCGGCCCCGATACTCGCACTTCCAGAAGGGACTGAGGGTTTCCAAATATTTAGCGACGCGTCCGGTCAGGGCTTGGGCTGTGTGCTGATGCAATAAAACAAGGTGATATCTTTTGCTTTTCGACAGCTAAAGCCACACGAAAAGAACTACCCTACTTATGACCTGGAGTTAGCGACAATCGTGTTCGTATTGAAATTATGGCATCACTGTCTTTATGGCATGGCATGCATGATCTATACCGATCATAAGACCCTTAAGTATCTATTCACACAGAAGAAACTGAACTTGCAGCAAAGGCGTTGGCTTGAACTGATCAAAGATTAAGACTTGACTTTTGACTATATGCGAAAAAGGGAAATGTTGTGGCGGACGCTCTAAGTCGGAAGTATATTGTCTCGCTATCCATCGACCGTATACTACTACACGACCTAGAAGAGATGGGCATCGAACTTCGAGTCCGATTCAGGAATGTACAGTTGGCAAAGTTGCAGTTATAATCGAGCTTGCAAGAAATGATCAAGACCGCTCAGAAACACGATCTGTACCTAAAGAAAATGCGAGAGCTAATCTCGACGGATAGGACGACCGACTTTACGGAAGACAAAACCGGCATGCTTCGATTGAAGGGTAGGCTATGCGTTCCGGATAATTCAGAACTCAGAAAGGAGATATTGTCGGAGGTGCACTATGCGAAGTATACCATACATCCCTATAGCAGGAAGATGTACAAGGAACTCCGCACAAACTTATGGTGGCGCGGAATAAAAAGAGATATGGCACTCTTCGTGTCGCAATGTATGGCCTATCAGCAGGTGAAAGCTGAGCACCAGAGATAGGGCAGGGAGATGCAGAATCTGTCAATTCCAGAATGGAAGTGGGAGCACTTGTGCATGTATTTTATTGTTGTTCTACCGAAGACGCCGCGGGGAAATGATGCCATCTGGGAGATCGTCGATCGACTAACCAAGTCAGCGCACTTTATTGCCATTAAAGTTACTTGTAGCGTTGATCGCCTGGCACAGATTTATCTTGATGAGAACGTACGGCGGCACGAAGTTCCAGTATCCATCATCTCTGATCGGGATTCACGATTTATGTCACAATTCTGGAGTAGACTTCAGTCGGCTCTGGGTACCAAGTTGAACTTTAGCTCAGCCTATTATCCCCGGACCGATGGCCAAACAGAGCGCGTCAATCAGATTCTCGAAGATATGTTACGGCTCTACGTAATTGACCTCAAGTTGAGTTGTGTTAAGACCCGCACCCTAGAGTAAGGGCACGAGACGTGAATACGTCCAGCCTACGCCGCAGTATCGGCGGTAGAATGCTGTCCTAGGTCACAACATCTAGCAATGTATATATCTAAACAGTTTATACTCCCCGAATGGGGTAACATAGTAATAGAACTCAATCACAACTAAGGAAGAGATAGCACGATATGAAATAGAACTCAAGAAAAAGCAATAGATAAAACAGTAGTCTAAGATAATCCCAGCAATACAAGGTCTCAGATAAAAGAATATATACAAAACTGATCTCCAAAATAGAGTCTAACTAGAACATGATCCAACTGCAAAAAAGATAATAGCCTAACTATCTAGTCTAGGCAGTCGGAGGAAAGTCCTCAGCTACTGCTGGATCCTCCTGAGGGTCCAGCTCACAGGTGTCATCAAGGGCTGCCCCGTAGTAAGTGTCCAGGCAGGCCTCCTCCTCGTCCTTTGTAATATTTCAACAGGTCCAGTCAGGACAGGAGCGAGCACAGTACATCTCAACAGATCATAGCAGGTTATAAAACATATATCATGCAGTAAAGTAAGATACAGGTACTGAAGAAAACAATATATAAACAGGAAGAGCTGTAATAGAAATATCTACTATACATAGAGAACTAGCAGTGACTAGTGAGTCAGAGTACAATCATGAACATGTAAATAGCCTGGGATGATTCTGATAAGACACTAAGGAATGATTCTGATAAGAAACTACTGGTGTATTATTCACATGTCCACTTATACTCCCCCGTACCCCCAATCAATACATAAGGATCCAGCTAGGTTATGTTATATGATGCTATGTAACAGACCCCGAAGGTGATAGACCACGAAGGGGATAGACCCCGAAGGTGATAGACCCCGAAGGTGATACATAGTAGACCCATAAATGGGATAAGGATTCCAGGAAGACTCTACGATCATAAGAGTATATGTCGTAAGTGATCAAGGAACCAATGAAGCATAGTGATACGCCATGTAAGTGAAACGCACAGAACATAGAGTACCCGATGCTCCCTAAGGATAACATCTCAAGAAAGGATCCATATAGTACCAATCCGTGTGACCATCGTGACAGTACAAGTAAAGTAATCTACTGCAGGAAATAATTCTAAGCAGGATATAAAATGATCAGAGAATGTACTCGCCTGTAACTGAGTGTCCGGTATGAAACGTACTGTCCAAGGAGAGGTGTCTGGCTCCTAATCAGAACAGCACAAGTTACAACAAGTCCATAATATCAAAATGGAGTCCTACTATGCATTCTATATGATTCTAAGTCAATCTAGACCAAAGTCAACTCTTGGTCAACTCTGGACAACCCTAGAAGTCAAACTAGGTCAACTAAGTTAAACAGGTCTAAACTAGGTCACTATGGTCTAAACAAGGCTACACTAGTTAACTAGACCAATATCAAGTACACAAACTCTACCAAGCCAACATCCACTATCACACTCAATTTACCATAGGCTACAAAGCCACAAACTCATAATGCATTTAGGCTCTAAACCAACCTACCTTAATACATACACAATATATATATTCATATAATATATATATACCTACATATGAATTTAAAAGAGAGCATGTGTGTGTATATCATGTATGTGTCAAGAGGTGTATATGTGTCCTGTGTACAGGAAAGATGACAGTAAAAAGGAGAAGTGTGTGTGTGTGTGAAGGGTGTTTTGCAGGAATTAAACAAGTAGTAAGAAATAGAGGAATGTGTGTGTGTGTATAACACTGTGAGAGAGGGGAGGACTGTGTGTGTGTCATGTGCACAGGAAATTATATGTGCCAGTGAAGAGTGTGTGTGTTGTGTCAATGTTTGCAGGAAATAACAGGAAAAGGGAAATTACTGTGTGCAGGAAATAACAATGTGGCAGTGAATGAAATATAGAACAGTGTGTGCAGGAATTAAGGGAATCAAAAGTGTATAGATGTGCAGGAATTATCCAGTGCAAAGTGTGTGTATTCAGTGTTCACAGGAAAACAGGAAAAGGAAAGGCAAGGTAATCAAATTCAGAAATTTAAGGACAGTTTCCCCCCCTCCCCTTTCCTATTCTCAGGTTTAGTATTCTCCAAACAATTGTGAACTTCAACCAACTCAGGTTTTGTAATAACAGAAAACTCAAACAAAAGGGGAGAAAGGAAGGGAAACCAATCTCAGATTTCACCAAAACTGGAAAATCAATCTCAGGTTTAACATAAGATAAATGAACTGAACCAACATCATATATTTTATTTAAATCTTATCAAAGCCAAAACTGGAATGGTTTACACTAAAACTTAGGTTATATAAACTGAACTCAAACTCAGTTTTTTACATTAAGTTACACATCATTTCCAGTTTAAGGAGAAAGGAAAAAGGAAAAGGGAAATCAAAACATTGTTCTCAAATCTCAGTTATAAAGTCTAGAGGAAAATCTCAGATTCTTCTTAGCAATTTAGGAAACCATTTGAATCTATGTCAGCAGTAAAAACCAATTCATGATACCCTTATCACACATCAATACCCATACAGCCCACACATCATTTTAATACCAATTCTCTAACATGGCAAGCTAGCACATAGGAGAACATAATTAGAGTCTAAACTCAGCATTAAAACATCATTACAGGTTTAAAATCATTAGATAATATCAACTTAGCAAAACTGGGATGCACAGGAACTTAGTATCAGACAGTATATTGGTTAAATGGGAAATTGAAATAGCAAAATCAAATAAATCATGAATCTAATGATTGGAAAAATGTAAACACCCCTTGTGCACAACCCTACACATCATTTTGTGTCACCCATAGCCTGACACGGCGTGTCCACAGCAAGAAACACAATGTGACACACTTACAGTGCACTGCCATAGGCCAATCCCCGTGTGGGATCAATAACTCTCTCGACACGGCACGGGGACACGTGAGACTTGACACATGGCATGTCAATCCATGCCCCTAGCCCCGTGTCAAGTTTCGTGTCCAAAAGTTACGTGTCGTGTCCGCTACAGGGCCCGAGTAGCAGGGGATCCCTGTAGCAGCGCGCGGCCGTGTGCACGCGCGTGTCCAGGCTATCAAAATGATACGAAAATGACACGACACTAATACGTAAGCACAAGGATCAAAAGACAACATCAGATCTATTATTCCTATTCAAAAATAATGAAATAAATCGATCAAAATGCCCTTTGAGGCATTTCGTCGAACACAATGCCATGGTCACTGATACGTGTCCAGAACGGACACGAATCCAATGACACTCGACACAAAAGTTATCTAGACCTTAGGGGGACCCTTAGGGCTTCCTATTCATGAAGACTAACTGGAATTTCAAGGAGAAATGAAGGAGATACCTCTTTGTGAAGTTCCAATGGAAAAGTCTCCTTGCTAGCTCCTCACTTGATGACAAAATCAATCCAAATCAACCTCAAACTAAAATGGAAGCTCAACAATAGTAATAACAGGCCTATTAGGTCATATTGGAACAATTTAGAAGGAAATAGGAATAGGAAAGGGGCTCTAGAATTAAAATGGCATGAACTTACCTCCTTGAAATTAGGGCTCTTCCTAAAGAAAAGAGGCAACCCTAGTTTTGAGAGGGATTTTATATAGGGGGAATCCCTAGGCATAGGGTGGCCGGCCACTAGGGTTTTGGGTTAGGGTTTAGTCCAATGGTTGGGCCTTGGGCCAAGCTACAAAGCTAAATGTAGATTAGATTTAGACAAGGTTCTAAAACCACAAGTCATGACTTATGACTTCTATTCCTATTTGCTAAAATGACTTAAACCAAGTGCTAGGCTAGGTTAGACTAGAGTCACTTGACCTAACCATGGCCCACTAACTAGGGTTAGCTTCTAGGTAGGTCTACAAAGTCAACACTAGTCAAAAGTCAACATAGTCAACAATTCCAAAAAAATTCCTAAAAATTCCCATAAATTCTAATTAATTCTAATAAATTTAAAATACCCCAAAAATGACAAAAATACCCTCACACTAGAAATGTGGTAGTGACAAATCTACCCTCCTTAAAAGAATTTCGTCCTCGAAATTGAAAAACGAAATGCAACTGATGAGAAGGATAGAAAGTATACCTCAAGGTCCAAAAAGATAAGGGTACCGCTCGCGCATCTCATCCTCCCGCTCCCAGGTAGACTCTTCTGGAGAATGATGCCTCCATGTGACGCGTACCAAGGGTATCACCTGGTTCCTCAGAACCTTCTCCCGTCGATCCAGAATCTCCACTGGCTGCTCTGGATAGCTGAGAGAAGGACCCACCTCAATCTCCGAATGATCGAGCACATAGCTAGGGTCAGCCACATACCGTCTCAACTGTGATACATGACATACGTTGTGGACCCCCACAAGTGCAGGCGGCAAGTCTAGCCTGTAAGCTACGTCACCGACTCTCCCGCTGATAACGAAAGGGCCGATGAAGCGCGGGCTAAGCTTACCGCCTCCACCAAAACGTATCGTACCACGAGTCGGAGATATCCTCAAGAAAACCTGGTCTCCGACCTAATCACAAGCAAGGTCTCAATTAAAATAAATAACAAACATGATCAAAATCACAAACAACAACCTAAATCTAATCCTACTCTAATCTGTACCTCAAACTCCAAGGGCCTCCGGTAGCTATCGGTCCAGTGCCGATGTCTGTCCTGCGCCACACGAAGTCTGTCCCTGATGAGCTTCACCTTTTCGACCGTATCCATAATCATCTCTGGCCCCAACAAAGCTCGCTCACCAACATCATCCCAAGATAAGGGTGTACGGCACCTACGCCCGTACAGAGCCTCGAAAGGTGACATTTCGATGCTGGCCTGGAAACTATTGTTATAGGCAAACTCCACCAAATGAAGATGATCCTCCCAGGAACCTCCAAAGTCCAAGACGCACGTCCGCAGCATATCCTCAAGGGTCTGAATAGTCTGCTCTGACTGTCCGTCCGTCTGGGGGTGGTATGCAGTACTAAACTTGAGCTGAGTGCCCAAGCTGGTCTGCAGACTCCTCCAGAAATGGGAAGTAAAATGGCTATCCCGATCTGAGACGACGCTGACCGGAACTCCGTGGATCCTGACTATCTGCCGCATATACATCTCTGCCAGCCTCTCTGTAGACGTACCCACCTTGAATGGCAAGAAGTGGGCCGATTTGGTCAACCTGTCCACGATGACCCAAATCGCATCTTTCCCTCCTGGAGTACGCGGCAATCCTGAAACGAAGTCCATCGTGATATGCTCCCATTTCCACTCGGGAATGGGCAGCGGCTGCAACAATCTACCGGGCCTCTGTCTCTCTGCCTTGACCTGCTGACAGACCAAGCACCTAGCTATGAAGTGGGATACCTCCCGCTTCATTCCTGACCACCATACATGCTCCCGCAGATCTCGGTACATCTTATTGGCACCCGGGTGTATAGAGTACTGAGATCTGTGAGCCTCCTGCATAATCTGCTCTCTGAGCTCCCCGCTAGGCACACATAACCTGGCACCGTGCCTCAGGGCACCATCCTCTACAAGTGAAAACTCAGGATCCCCCACTCCTATACTAATCTGCTCTCTGATACTCTGCAAAGCCACATCTTCGAACTGGGCCGCCTTGATCCTGTCCACCAAGTCTGACTGAATCTGTATCCTCCATAGCTGCATCTGCACTCCCGGTACGATCACCTCAATCCCAAGGCTCTCCAAGTCGACAAGCAAATGCCGATCCATGGTCAAATACATGGTTGTCGGATACCTGCTCAAGGCATCGGCAACCACGTTGGCCTTCCTGGATGATACTGTAGTGCAATGTCGAAGTCCTTCATCAACTCCAGCCATCTGTGCTGTCTCATGTTCAACTTCTTCTGAGTGAACACATACTTCTGGCTCTTGTGATCTGTGAAGATCTCCACCCTCTCACCATACAGATAATGCTTCCACAGCTTCAAAGCAAAAATCACTGCTGCCAGCTCCAGGTCGTGGGTAGGATAATTCTTCTCATGGGGACGTAATTGCCTGGAAGCATAGGCAATCACCTTCCCGTGCTGCTGCAACACACACCCCAGCCCCTTCCCTGAAGCATCACTATAAATAGTGAATCCACCTGATCCTGAAGGCAACGTCAGAATCGGAGCTGTCGTCAGCCGCTTCTTCAACTCATCAAAAGCTGCCTCACACTCCTCTGACCAAACATACTCAGCATCCTTCCGGGTCAACCGTGTCAACGGCTCTGCAACCCGGGAGAAATCCTGCACAAATCTCCGATAATATCCTGCCAGCCCCAGGAAGCTCCTGATCTCTGCAATTGAAGTCGGCGCTGTCCATGCCTCAACTGCTATAATCTTCTTGGGGTCAACTGAGATACCATCTCCAGTCACCACATGCCCCAAGAAATCTACCCGGTCTAGGAAGAACTCACATTTGGAGAGCTTTCTGTAAAGCTGCTCCTTCCTAAGAATCTCCAGCACTATCCTCAAATGCTCCTCGTGCTCCTCCTCAGTCTTAGAATATATCAAGATATCATCAATAAACACTACTACAAACTAATCCAAATACTGATGGAACACCTTGTTCATAAGGTTCATAAATACTACGGGTGCATTGGTTAGCCCAAACGGCATAACCGAAAACTCGAACTGCCCATACCGCGTCCTGAAAGCGGTCTTGGGAATATCCTCCCCCTTCACCTTCACCTGGTGATATCCCGACCTCAGATCAATCTTGGAAAATACCCTAGCTCCGCTCAACTGGTCAAATAGATTGTCGATCCACGGCAGTGGGTATCTGTTCTTGATCGTGAGGTTGTTGAGTGCCCTATAGTCAATACACATGCGTACTGACCCATCCTTTTTCGGTACAAACAATACTGGTGCACCCTATGGCGACGAACTCGAGCGGATGAAGCCCTTGTCCTGTAGCTCATCCACCTGCTTCTTCAGCTCCACCAGCTCGCTGTTGTTCACCCGATAGACATACTGAGAAATGGGCTCCGCTCCTGGAACCAAGTCTATCGAGAACTCAATGTCCCTGTCTGGTGGCAGTCCCGGCAACTCCTTTGGGAAAACATCCATGTACTCTGCTATCAAGGGGTATGGAATCGTCTGCTCCTCGATCGAGACTCCACAGAAGACTCCGTTGCTCTGCTCTGTCTGACGTCTGGAGTACTCGAACTTTGGCTCCCCCGGCGCTCTGAACAGAACTATACCCCCTATGCAATCGATGCTGGCATGGTGCCTGCTCAACCAATCCATGCCTAGTACTATATCGTAGTTCGGCAATGGCATTACGAGCAGGCTCACCTCCAACTCACGGCCTCCCAAAACTACTCTCTGACCCTTACAAACATCACTCACGAGGATAATACCACCCCCGGTCGTGATCTTGTAAGTCCTAGGCAACGATTCAGCTATGAAACCGTGTCTAATCGTAAAAGATACTGAAATGAAGCTATGCGATGCACCGGAATCAAACAATGCAAATGCTGGACGGGAGTCGAGAAGAATCGAACCTGCAATCAGCTCTCCAGTCACCTCTGCATCTCCAGCTGCCATGGCGAAAGCTCGCCCCTGCTGGCCTCCCCTGGCCTGCTGCTGGTGCTGGACAAACCTCTGCTGCTGCGTCGGCAGGGCTGGTCCCCTCTGCTGGCCCACTAGAGCTCTGGCTCCTCCTCCCGGAGCTGCTCGTACTATACGGCACTCCCTCATCTGGTGGTCTGCTGAACCACACAGTAGACACAGGCCCAGCTTCTTCCTGTACTCACTGGCAATATGCCCGGGCTTCCTACAGTAGACACAACTGGTAACCTACCTCTGGCCCTGCTGGTGCTGCCTCGGCTGCTGCTGATACTGCGCTGGCCTCTGCTGAATCGGCTGAGGCTGGAACTGCCTCGGCTGCTGAAACTGAAAGTGGGGCCTCTTGGCCTGGCCCCCGCTGCTACTGCCTCCAACTGGGTCTCTCCCTCTCTTGAGCCTAAGCTCAAGATCATCCTCAGCTAACAGGGCTCCCGTCAAGATCTTCTCAAACGTAGTATCTCTGTTTCCCTTGGTCAGGGACTTAACCTCCTTGAATAGACCCTTCCGGAACCTCTGGGCCTTCGCCGTCTCGCTCAACCCCTCAACAAACCTGCCGAGACGGCCAAACTCTCCCGCATACTCCTCAACTGAGAGGCTCCCCTGGACCAAGCTCTCAAACTGTGTCTCCAAGGCTCTGACTGCTGAATCTGGGAAGAACTTCTTCTTGAAGAAACCCCTGAACTGCTCCCAAGTCTGCCCTGGTACCCCCATCCTGGGGTCCGACTGATACCAGGTGCGAGCAAGATCTCGCATCCGACTAGCTGCGGCCTCGATCTGAAGGTCTGCTGGAATCCTGGCCAAGCAAAAGATCTCCTCCATATGCTCGATCCACTCGTCGGCATACAAGATCCCCTCTGTCCCCATGAAGTCCCTGGGGCCCATCTTCTGAAACTGCTCGATCCCTGGTGTCCTCTGCTGCTGCACCACTGGTCGAGCTGTGGCTGTCGTGACAGCCAACTCCATGCCTCTGTCATGCCGAGCCTGCTGTCGGTCCATGAACTGCTGGAAATATGCGAACATCTGAGCTGCGTCCACATGTCCTGGAGGCGGTGGTGGCTGGAAGGGATCCTCTGGATAGACCGGGTCCTGTCTCCCAGTCGGTGGATGCATACCCCCTACTGCGGCTGCCGAGGTCTCAACACGAGCTGAGGTGACAAGAGCTGCAGTCCTCTGGCCTCGCTGTGCTGGCTGAGAGGTAGCAGTCCCCTCTATAGCATCCTCATGGCCGGCACGCTGCGATCGAGTCTCTACCATCCTGAAGATAGACAAACAAGAGTATCAATTTCTGAGAAAGAAGCGATATAACAAAGGCAGACAATTATAATTCAAAGGATCAGCAGACAAAAGGATTTAGAAGGCAATAAAAGGAATTTTCCTAAAGTGATTGAGTATCTTAAAATTAATGTCCTATATCTTATAGCAGGCTGCAGTGATACTCTAGTTCGAGCACCACTACACTTCTAGTCTAGACCTGCATGGGCCACCACTAAAAATGTGTCACGACTCGCACCCTAGAGTAAGGGCACGAGACGTGAATACGTCCAGCCTACGCCACAGTGTCGGCGGAAGAACGCTGTCCTAGGTCACAACATCTAGCAATGTATATATCTAAACAGTTTATACTCCCCGAACGGGGTAACATAGTAATAGAACTCAATCACAACTAAGGAAGAGATAGTACGATATGAAATGGAACTCAAGGGGAAGCAATAGATAAAACAGTAGTCTAAGATAATCCCAGCAATACAAGGTCTCAGATAAAAGAATATATACAAAACTGATCTCCAAAATAGAGTCTAACTAGAACATGATCCAACTACAAAAATGATAATAGCCTAACTATCTAGTCTAGGCAGTCGGGGGAAAGTCCTCAGCTACTGCTGGATCCTCCTGAGGGTCCAGCTCACAGGTATCATCAAGGGCTGCCCAGTAGTAAGTGTCCAGGCAGGCCTCCTCCTCGTCCTCTGTAATATTTTAATAGGTCCAGTCAGGACAGGAGCGAGCACAGTACATCTCAACAGATCATAGCAGGTTAGAAAACATATATCATGCAGTAAAGTAAGATACAGGTACTGAAGAAAACAGTATGTAAACAGGAAGAGCTGTAATAGAAATATCTACTATACATAGAGAACTAGCAGTGACTAGTAAGTCAGAGTACAATCATGAACATGTAAATGGCCTGGGATGATTCTGATAAGACACTAAGGAATGATTCTGATAAGAAACTACTGGTGTATTATTCACATGTCCACTTATACTCCCCCGTACCCCCAATCAATACACAAGGATCCAGCCAGGTTATGTTATATGATGCTATGTAACAGACCCCGAAGGTGATAGACTCCGAAGATGATAGAGCCCGAAGGTGATAGACCCCGAAGGTGATACATAGTAGACCCATAAATGGGATAAGGATTCTAGGAAGACTCTACGATCATAAGAGTATATGTCGTAAGTGATCAAGGAACCAATGAGGCATAGTGATACGCCATGTAAGTAAAACGCACAGAACATAGAGTACCCGATGCTCCCTAAGGATAACATCTCAAGAAAGGATCCATATAGTACCAATCTGTGTGACCATCGTGACAGTACAAGTAAAGTAATCTACTGCAGGAAATAATTCTAAGCAGGATATGAAATGATCAGAGAATGTACTCGCCTGTAACTGAGTGTCCAGTATAAAACGTACTGTCCAAGGAGAGGTGTCTGGCTCCTAATCAGAACAGCACAAGTCACAACAAGTCAAGAATATCAAAATGGAGTCCTACTATGCATTCTATATGATTCTAAGTCAATCTAGACCAAAGTCAACTCTTGGTCAACTCTGGACAACCCTAGAAGTCAAACTAGGTCAACTAAGTTAAACAGGTCTAAACTAGGTCACTATGGTCTAAACAAGGCTACACTAGTTAACTAGACCAATATCAAGTACACAAACTCTACCAAGCCAACATCCACTACCACACTCAATTTACCATAGGCTACTTAGCCACAAACTCATAATGCATTTAGGCTCTAAACCAACCTACCTTAATACATACACAATATATATATTCATATAATATATATATACCTACATATGAATTTAAAAGAGAGCATGTGTGTGTATATCATGTATGTGTCAAGAGGTGTATATGTGTCCTATGTACAGGAAAGATGACAGTAAAAAGGAGAAGTGTGTGTGTGTGAAGGGTGTTTTGCCGGAATTAAACAAGTAGTAAGAAATAGAGGAATGTGTATGTGTGTATAACACTGTGAGAGAGGGGAGGACTGTGTGTGTGTCATGTGCACAGGAAATTATATGTGCCAGTGAAGAGTGTGTGTGTTGTGTCAATGTTTGCAGGAAATAACATGGAAAGGGAAATTACTGTGTGCAGGAAATAACAATGTGGCAGTAAATGCAATATAGAACAGTGTGTGCAGGAATTAAGGGAATCAAAAGTGTATAGATGTGCAGGAATTATCCAGTGCAAAGTGTCTGTATTCAGTGTTCACAGGAAAACAGGAAAATGAAAGGCAAGGTAATCAAATTCAGAAATTTAAGGACAGTTTCCCCCCCCCTCTTTTCCTATTCTCAGGTTTAGTATTCTCCAAACAATTGTGAACTTCAACCAACTCAGGTTTTGTAATAACTGGAAACTCAATCAAAAGGGGAGAAAGGAAGGGAAACCAATCTCAGATTTCACCAAAATTGGAAAATCAATCTCAGGTTTAACATAAGATAAATGAACTGAACCAACATCATATATTTTATTTAAATCTTATCAAAGCCAAAACTGGAATGGTTTACACTAAAACTTAGGTTATATAAACTGAACTCAAACTCAGTTTTTTTCATTAAGTTGCACATCATTTCCAGTTTAAGGAGAAAGGAAAAAGGAAAAGGGAAATCAAAACATTGTTCTCAAATCTCAGTTATAAAGTCTAGAGGAAAATCTCAGATTCTTCTTAGCAATTTAGGGAACCATTTGAATCTATGTCAGCAGTAAAAACCAATTCATGATACCCTTATCACACATCAATACCCATACAGCCCACACATCATTTTAATACCAATTCTCTAACATGGCAAGCTAGCACATAGGAGAACATAATTAGAGTCTAAACTCAGCATTAAAACATCATTACAGGTTTAAAATCATTAGACAATATCAACTTAGCAAAACTGGGATGCACAGGAACTTAGTATCAGACAGTATATTGGTTAAATGGGAAATTGAAATAGCAAAAACAAATAAATCATGAATCTAATGATTGGAAAAATGTAAACACCCCTCGTGCACAACCCTACACATCATTTCGTGTCACCCATAGCCTGACACGGCATGTCCACAACAAGAAACACAATGTGACACACTTATAGTGCACTGCCATGGTCACTGATACGTGTCCAGAACGGACACGAATCCAATGACACTCGACACAAAAGTTATCCAGACCTTAGGAGGACCCTTAGGGCTTCCTATTTATGAAGACTAACTGGAATTTCAAGGAGAAATAAAGGAGATACCTCTTTGTGAAGTTCCAATGGAAAAGTCTCCTTGCTAGCTCCTCACTTGATAACCAAATCAATCCAAATCAACCTCAAACTGAAATGGAAGCTCAACAACAGTAATAACAGGCCTATTAGGTCCTATTGGAACAATTTAGAAGGAAATAGGAATAGGAAAGGGGCTTTAGAATTAAAATGGCATGAACTTACCTCCTTGAAATTAGGGCTCTTCCTAAAGAAAAGAGGCAACCCTAGTTTTGAGAGGGATTTTATATGGGGGAATCCCTAGGCATAGGGTGGCCGGCCACTAGGGCTTTGGGTTAGGGTTTAGTCCAATGGTTGGGCCTTGGGCCAAGCTACAAAGCTAAATGTAGATTAGATTTAGACAAGGGTTCTAAAACCACAAGTCATGACTTATGACTTCTATTCCTATTTGCTAAAATGACTTAAACCAAGTGCTAGGCTAGGTTAGACTAGAGTCACTTGACCTAACCATGGCCCACTAACTAGGGTTAGCTTCTAGGTAGGTCTACAAAGTCAACACTAGTCAAAAGTCAACATAGTCAACAATTCCAAATAAATTCCTAAAAAAATTCCCATAAATTATAATTAATTCTAATAAATTTAAAATACCCCAAAAATGACAAAAATACCCTCACGCTAGAAATGTGGTAGTGACAAGTTGGAACGTTCATCTACCTCTGGCCGAATTTGCATACAACAATAGCTATCAATCCAACATCTAAATTGCATCGTATGAAGCCATGTACGGACGAAAGTGCCGATCACCCATTTGTTGGGACGAATTCGTAGAACGACATATTCTCGGCCCGGAACTGGTGGAACAGACTGTGCCAAAAGTTTGGCTCATTCAAAAAGATTAAAGATCGCACAGAGTCGTCAGAAATGTTACGCGGATGTTCATCGTCGACCCCTCGAGTTTTAAGAAGGCGATCATGTATTTCTTAAAGTGTCACCCATGTGAGGAGTTACTCGGTTCGGTGCGAAAGGAAAGTTGAGTCCGAGATTCGTTGGGCCATTCCAAATACTCGAACGGGTCATCCCTTTGGCCTATAAAATTGCCCTACCTCCGGTACTAGAGGGTGTACACAATGTCTTCCACGTCTCTCAGATGCGGAAGTACGTGCACGACCTTAGCCACGTGGTAGATTTTGGCCAGCTAGAGCTGAAGTCTGACTTATCCTACGTTGAAGTGCCTGTTCAAATCTTAGAATGCACGGATAAGCTGCTACGAAATTGAGCGATCCCTCTCATCCACGAACTCTGGCGGAACCATACGGTCGAAGAGTCGACGTAGGAGCTTGAATCAGAAATGAAGGAGAAATTTTCTTTATTATTCTCGTAGAGGTAGGTTCTATCCGTAAGTTTCAAGGACAAAACTTTTTATTACTTGGTTATGGTGTAGTGCCCTGTCCCTACATCATGCCCCATTTTTGTACATAGGGTGCGCGAGAAAGAAACATTATCGCTATCAATTCGGTCGGGGCAGATAGGTCAAAATCGACCGAGTCGATTGAACGAGAACAGTTGAATTAAGATCTATTCCATGTTATGAAATAGGTTCTTCAGAACAAAGTCCCATATTCAGCGGGTTGCACCTCAAGGATTGGCTCTGCGGCTGAGTTGGGAGAGCAACTGTTGCTCTGGTTTTTATGCCGCACTTGATTTGGCTTTGGTTTTCGTGAATGTGTTTTCGTGAACGTTTCGATGGGTTTTCATGACTTGTGTTTTTGAGCTTCGCATTCATATCAAAATTCCTTGAATTATACAGTGTATTATCAGTTGCTTATGCGATTGCAGGTGATCGCGTAGGCAACGTCAGCGCAGCCAACCAGTCCTTCGCTTAAAGTAAGTCTCAGGCGAGTGGCTGACCTCCTTCGCCTCGTCCCTCTATTTCAAAATTAATATGGAGTTAAATGAATGCTTGTCATAATAGCGTAGAATCAAAGAAATTGTGGCACGATTCTTCACGAAACACTTTCTGTCAAACTACCGATATTAAAAATGGAAAACGTACTTTCTTATGCAATTCCACTTAGCCTATGCAAAACAATAAATGAATCGATTAACGTTTATCGCAACGACATGGTTAAGTGAGTAAATCGATCAAGTTTCAAAGAAAAGCTAAGTTTTGCAACTAAAAGAGAAAGGATAAGGTTCTAGAAAAGAGATAGTATTTTTTAAGACTCTGCAAAATGGTCATTGGACAACTTGTCGACAAGGTGTAGTTTCTTCGAACGGTTGCCTAGGTCAAGAAATTGATTCGGCCCAGGAGGAACGAGTATAGCAAGTGCCAGCCTTACATCGACGTGGGTTATTCGGGAACTTTCGCACAGGGCTTGCTATCCACCGCGAAAGGGTCGTCGTCTAACCCAGCTATAGTCCGTGATGGCATAACATTGCCAGTGGCCTTCATACCCTTTTTCTGCTTAACTAATACACGTGACACGGGATGAATATGATAGCTGCTTAATACAAACAATTTCATATGCTTGCCTTAAAACATGTTAACATGCAAATCGATCAGGATGGTTATAAGATCACTGAAATAGCTAGCTAATATGTTTATAAAACTGCTTGAATCAAATGCAGAGCTTAGATTTGCATTAGCCATTCGCCAATATATGTGATCGTACTAATCCTCGCTCTTTGCAGGTCCCGCGAATCTGGAAGGACGCGCCAACTAGCTCGACGACGTTCGTAATTTTTTGAAGCTTCGGCCGGACGTCGAAGACTTGCCTCCGCAACTCCACTTTTGAAGACTATCAACTGTCCAAGAAAGATGGCTCAACGTCCCTCCATTCCAGGTCTCTGGAATACTCTGTTGTAAATTGGGGGATGTGTGCAATATATGGAACAGCTATCTCATCGGCACTCTTTTGTAATCGAGTCATGTTGTAGCCCGCATGGCATAAGTCCTATACTGGAGTCTGTAAATAATGTCCATTATCAATAAAGATCAAAGTTCTCTTTACTTAATGTGTGATTCAATTTGTCTGATTACTCTCTTAGATCTTGTGTTTCGGATTACCTTATGACTATGGCTTATGCGATCACAAATTAGGTTCGTACGGCATCACGCCTGGGGGACGACTATCGATACGACGGAATCGGGGCGTGACAAGCTCACACCACCAGTACAGTTGAGTACTAACACCCATACAGTATTTATGTGTAGGCTTAGGTAGAAGCTCGTTGGCGCGGAGCTCGTTTGGATGCATTGAGGCACGAAGTTCCTTGGCGTTTCGAGGCGTACGACCGCATGGTGTCTGGACTTATACGGAACATAATGTATGGACATCGCCTATCTGAAGCTTTCGCTGGCTCGTCAACTGTATTGAGAGATGATAGAGAGCTGAGTGACTTGTGATCAAAGAGAAAAGTGACCTTGAATGATTGTAATCTTGGCTACATGCCTTTGTAATCTTAATTCATTATCAATAAAGACTCTGATTTTGTTTCAATGCTTGTGTTGCCTTGTATATTCAATATTTTTGCTTGGGGCTTCTGTGCGACGACCCCGTCGCAAGCTGTTGTAATCGGCTGTTATGTAACCCGCCTTGCGTAAGTGCAATCTAGGTTCACGCGGCATCATGCCTTAGTGAGGACGATCGGTTTTACAGGACCGGGGCATGACATAATGGTATAAGAGAATGGCTTTACGTCCTTGGACTTCGATTGAATTCTTTAACTTCGATGATGTTTCACAAACTCTGATGTTCCGCAATCGATATCGTTGGTGTGCTCTCTATCAAATATCCCATGGGATATCCATAAAATAAGTCTATATATTTTGAAAAGTATCACGAAGAAAATTGGTTGAATAAAAGTTAACTTCAAGTAAGCACGGTTGCCTAAGTCGTGCTGGGCATATACACCACGAATTAAGTCGACCTTAGAAAAGTCGTGTGCAAAACTCGAATCGTTTAAAATGGGATGGAATTTGACTTGACTTATAGAATGTGAGATGGATATCGATAGGGATGCCATCGGATGATGTTAATCGTCAATGCGATATT
Organism: Iris pallida; assembly: GCA_029216955.1. Classification (NCBI taxonomy): domain Eukaryota; kingdom Viridiplantae; phylum Streptophyta; class Magnoliopsida; order Asparagales; family Iridaceae; genus Iris; species Iris pallida. Next base: position 28,121 of record JANAVB010011797.1, read on the forward strand.
GTTGAGCATGCTTGAAATTGAGGAATAGTTGAATGAAAATTTGAAGTAATCGAATGATGATTCGAAACCTATTTCGAGGATTTGTCGAATGACTTCATCCCTGAGTGGTGTATGGGATAGCCTCGGGAATGTTGATCGATTGAGGATACGGGGTGCCAATGAGTCTATCAGCAAGCGACAGTCATATACAACCTTAGAACGAGTGATTCAAGTTAGTATGAGTTTGATTCGAACGAAAGAGAAAAACGGCGTGCATTAGATTGGGATTACGCTGAGCGCAAAATGCAAAGTGATAAGAAAAGATTGATTGAATTGAGGTAAAGTTAAGATGTACAAACGGATGACTCGATCGAGGAAATCGATATGAATCGTATACAAAAAGTTAGTACAATTGGATAATAATGTGCATGAAAATGATTCGAATATTTGAGAATGACTCTAAGGATTGGAATAGATGTTACTCGATGATTTGAGTTAGTATATATCGATGCATTTTAAGAAAATGTATTGCTCGATGACTTAAATAGACGGATGAACATACGTGATTATGGGTTTGAACGAATTGATCATGTGAATAGTTTGAGAATTATTGATCTTGAATATCGAGAAGATTGTGGTATATCCAATTCTGATGATAGCATCAGTTGCACGACTCAAAATTCGTTGTAAAGAAAGATCGTCAGGTTATGCATATCATCAATGGTATTGAGGCGTATCAAAGATCGATTTGCAATAACTCGGGGGTACTCTAATTCTAGGAATAACGATCGTGGAAAGTGTTATTGTTTTGATGGATGCTATACTTGGAATTTTGATTGGAATGAATGCTTGGATGAAAATGATTGCGTCTTGAGTTCTTCGATGATAACCATAACGTCAACGAGCTTGTCTTGTGCGAGCGCAACTCTAATGTCGCACATGCGTCACGTCAGATTTGGGACGATCGTTCCGTGTGAGCGCTGACATGGTGATTTATGTCACAGGAATGATCGAACTCAGAAGATCAGGGCATGACAATTTGGATTGCTTCGAAGTGTAGTTTGATGCGAAGGTGAATTCGGGGATTGGTCGAACTTGTGATGGATAATAAAGTAAACTTGAGGATTGAGTAGATCCAATCTGCATATCGAAAATGAATTAGTCTAGACTCAATGCAAGAGTAAAGCCCTGATGAGAACGATTATCCCGTGGAAGCGCTGGCATGGTGACATCATGTCTACCGCGGATAATCAGACTTGCATGAGATTGGGGCGTGACATATTGTTAAGCTAGACGAACTTGTAATCGATTATGTGAATTGTGATGAACAACTTAGGGAATATGGAATGAGGATTATGGTTTAGTGAAAAATCGTGTCATAGCATGCTTGATTTGGACGAATGGATAGGTGGATTTTATCGAACGTGTTCGAAGAGATATATTATGCGAAATGCTTATTGGACGAGCGATATTGATATATCGGGGAATTGGTTGAACATAACTTACGTAGGATGGCTTTACTGAACGATTCAGACCCTTTGTACTAAGTGTTTCAAGTACGAATAGGAAAAATATATGCTCGATGTTTAGAAATCTGAGTGATGTTAGATTGGGTAGAAAACCCCGTACTATCAACTTTGGTTTAACCTTAGGATTGGGGTCAGTATTGATATTATTATTTGGGAACTATGATTCCAATACTGACGGATGACTTTAGCCTAGAGAGAGGGCATAGCAGGTTAGGCAAGACGTCTCTGTTTTGAGAGTTAGTATCGATACGATTGATCTTGAAGATTAATAGGATTGGATACTGGTGGGTAGAATGGTTCAAGAATATGGAAACACCACTCACGAGGCTCGGCTGAAATGCATATATTTCAGGGACGCATGAATATGTGCATGATCCGACTCGAGTGGAAATAGCAAATTCTCTATTACGAGGCTTGGTTAAAATATATGTATTTTGGGGACGTCTGAAATATGTGCACGATCCAACTAAGTCATACGTTGAATTCTAGTGAGACTAAAGGAATAGAAGGGTATCAAGGATTTCAAAATCGTGGGTTTCAAAGAAAAGATTGATGGTAGTACAATTGTTGGTCTTGAAATAAACTTGAATATTGATTGAGGCATTGATGCAAGACAGATTTCCGAGATTGGTTAAGCCGAAGCGTGGGCGAGAGTTATTGGATGTTGAATCAAGTTATAAGTCGATAAGTGTACTCAGTAAGTTTCAAGGATGAAACTTTTTCTGAGTGGTGTATAATATAATGCTCTGTGTAGAAGCATAGAAAATGACCCATACGGCCAGGGAACCCCATGCGGCTCAAACAGCCCATGCGGCACAGAAAGACTATACGGTTCAGGAACTATGCGGTCTGAAATGTTTCATGCGGCTCAGAAGACACGTGGCATAACAGTCCTCCCCTCCAACCCATGTTGCATTAATTACTTTGACGGCTGACAACTCTGAAAAAGTGACAGCCCTGACACGAGGAAGGAATTATGACTCTGTCATAAAGACAAACTTCTAGGGAAGAGAAAGAGATCTCTGACACAATCCTCCGAGATCTATAAAGTGCCACGTGGCTTTGCCACATGGACGTTCATATGCGGCTCGAGTGAAGACTTCCCATGCGGTTCAGAATGAAACCGTCCTATGCGGCTCAGGCCGAAACAGTCTCATGCGGCAAGTGGAGGCCTTCCCATGCAGCTCAAGAGGACCATTTCCATGCGGCTCAGGTAGATGCATCTATATGCGGCTCGCAATGATCATCTCCATGCGGTTCGAAGGTTCGAGGGGTGACCATTACCCGAGCAGTCCTGACACGTGGCCCAAACCTTATGCGGCCCAAACCTTATGCGGCTCAATATTCATGCAGTCCAAATCTCTTCCAGCGGCTCCTAGGACACGTATCCTAAGCCGATTAATCTCCCAGATTTATTACAATCAGAGATTGGGTCAAATCTCAATAATCTGGGACACGTAGCAGGAGAATAAATCAAATTTATTCGCAGACATCAGAAGATCATTATGAGGAAGATTTATTCTAATCAGTATTAATTGCTGATGAGATTTGGTGTAATCTATACTTAATGGTCCAGATTCATCACAATCAAAACTAATGGCCTAGATTGACCAATCCACAGGCCGCCGCCATCTCCTAGAAGCAATCATTTGCAACCCTAATGATCACACCCTATTCCTATAAATAGCAGGGTGCTATTCCCTTGCAAAGGGAAGACATACAAAGAGATACGCACACACGGAGAGAGGCACACACAGGAGCACTTTTCGAGATCAAAGAGAGCACCAGAGTACTTGGAGAGAAGAGCAGAGAGAGAGCAAAGAGAGCATTTGTTCAACGTTGAGCAAATCTTCTGGAGCCAAGGCTGCACACCGATCGTCCAAGGAGTAAGGCAGAGCTGCCGTCGCTTTTCCGAGCCTCTATTGTCACCCCCCAGAATCTAAAATAAATAATTGTACTTAGATTACTGTACCTAGGTTTTCATCCCTAGGCTTTCTTTGTACAAGCGAGTTTGTATTGTGAGTCTAAGTTCAGTCCTCCCATAAAACTGTTCTGTACTTTTACAATCAATGGCAAACACGATGGCGACTCTGCTGGGGACAAACTTCTCCACGGCTGAAGAGTTGGTGACACAGTCGGATGCAGCCAAGCTTGGCTCCACGCAACAGAAGATGGTCGTCCATTTTGACCAACAGGCATTCGAAGAGATGCTCTCTGAAGGAAGTGTTGGCCCGATCCAGAAACGAACCCACACAAAGAAAGCTCGCTGCGAGTGGAGGCCGAAGTCATTCGCTCCTCCACAAGCTCTGGACGGGATACTCTCTGATGCCCAAGACGGCGAGGGCGATTCTCATACGGCTCCACTTCAAACCATAAAGAACTTTGCTGTTCCCAAGTCCGGCAAAGGAAAACACTACGATGCTGGACTTACAGGGGCAAAGAGTGACTCTGTGCATCCCAAGAAGAAGCCGAACACTCCTGCCAACCACATGCAGGAGGCTTATGAGGGTGGATCCACCAGCCGCACAAAGAAAATCCATGCGGCCAGATCATCCAGCCACATAAAGAAGAATCATACGACTGAGACTCCCAACCGCATGAAGAAGGCCTATGCGGCTACGCCTGCCAACCGCATACAGACCACCGAAGACAGCCGCATGATGCCTACTCCACGAGGTTCCGTCTTCGACTGCCTCTCTTATGGCCCTGATCTCTTGTGCTCCCAAGAAGACATGTCTGACTCTCTCCAGTATCACTTAGACTCTTCCTGCTATGTGCCCTTACGCACTAGAGCGAAGAAGTCTAAGGCAGCACGAGCCTGGCGAGTTCGATCCGCTGATCTACCCTCTGACCATCCGAGCATCTCGCATACCGTTATACGGGCCTCAGATGGGAAGTTGTACAGAACCACTCGAGTCCAGCCCCCGACGGCGGACGGACAGAGAGGTTCGCAAAAGTCTCCCAAAATTTCGGGAGCAGAGATAGTCGACCCCGTCCCATCTAACTTGTGTGAGGCTATCCTCCACAAACGCAAGAAAAGAGAAGACACATCGGGGTGCAAAAAGTCCTCACATGGACGCCACTGCACCCAAGTCATCGTCAACTGCTGCTACAACAGTGCGACGGCACAAAAAAGCCGGCAGTCAGTATTTCAAAGACTACGACAGCCATCTTCAGAAGACGAGGCACTTCCCGTCGTATCTTGTAACTCTGCTCGGAAAGTCCCCACTGATGGAAGGGGGAAGAAGACAAGTATTCCCAGCCAAAAAATCTCAACCACTGCGACTAAAAGACTGTCGTCTAAGTGGGTGCCCACCACCGGAGTTTTCCAAGGTACTCGCTCTAAGACGAAATCTGCTACAGTAGGAGATTCGTCGTCCATAACGCAGGGGGTTGCTGAGGCTGGGGGTAGCACCCCTCCGAGCCTCCACAGCAACCCAATATTCCAAGAAGACGAGCCGGGGGAGACAACTCTCCCATCAGATGTAGCAAATCTCGACGTCCCCGAGGACATCCACAACTCCTAAGACGAGGCGAACTCGGAGATTGGGGGTACTATTCCTTCTGAGTCTGAATCAGAAGGGAACAGACCCACATACCCCGACGACTTCTCACTACAAGGGTACGATTCGAAGGGAGCTTCCTCCACCGCTCTGTCTACCTCTCCTCATGTAAAAACGGTCTTCATGACAGACAGCAACTAAGGTGGTTCCAGTGATCGCCAGCACATCGACAGTCTCAAAGCCATATTGCTTGCTTTGGTCAAATCTGTAGACGAGATTAAAGCGGCCCTTCCAACTCTGCAAGGAGGGACGCCTGGCCTAACCAGCACGGGTCCCGTGGTCAATACGGACTCGAATTCGGCGGCACCGAACCCGGGCAACAATCCCCCGAAAACAACGGCCCCTACCGCCGGGGACGAAGCCCGCGAAGTAAGAAAAGAGGTCCAAGAGCTCCGAGCCATGTTCCACGCCCGAGAGAATTACCAAGACCTCAGAATACGACAACCATACCCCGCTGCATGGAGGGATGTGCCATTCCCACTAAGATATAAGTCGTTCAATATCAATCCCTATGATGGCAAGACCTCAGCAAGTCGGTACATCACTTACTTCGAGGTCACCACCAACCATTTGCCCCATGACGATGCTATTCTCACACGATTATTCGTCGGGACATTGGAAGGAGTCGCCTTCGACTGGTATCGCAATCTGCCGGACAACTGCATCCACTCCTTCGCCGGCTTCAAGTACATGTTCTTGGAGAGATTCTACGAAGTAGGGCAGGACGTCACCTTGTCCACCCTCATGGACGTCGTCCAAGGGGAGAAGGAGCTGACAAGGAACTACATTGAGCGATTCCGTCAAACCGCCATGAAGCTGCCCTCCGGAAATCCCGATTCCTCCTTGATTGAAATTTGCCAAAAGAGACTGCTTCCAACGATCAGTCTCTGGATGGGCAAAAGTCAATTCAAGGATTGGAAGACGTTCATCATCAGCGCCACAAGCACGGAAGAACGATTGAAGAAGGCTCGCCAAATGGGGTTGCACATCTCGGACGGAGAGAACAAGGGCAAACATCCTAACACCAACAACGACAATGAGGGTAATTCCACCAACAATCGAGACAGCAGGGGGAAGCAGGCTATGGTGGCCGACACGGCACAAAAACCTGAGCCAAAGCTAGCAGACAAACAATGGCCGTAGATCACGTACTCCTTCAAAGACGGTCACGTCAAGCCCATCTTGGACATGCTCGTACAAGGAGACAGAATCCAGCTTCCTCCACCAAGACGGGAACCGCGGCCGGCAGAGATGGAGAACCCAAAGTACTGCCATTACCATCGCTACGTCCACCATGCCACACACGACTGCTACCAGCTGAAACGGTACATCCAAAACCTCATCGATTCGAACGCTTTGGCCATCGATTTCGAAGAGGTAACGATGGCAGCCAATATGGTGTCGGTACAATTCGGCAGCTTTCTTCCAACGAAAACTCAATATGGGGTGGTCCCCATCCCTCTGGCGACAATGGAGATTGCTAATCTTCCACCTCCTCGAGATCAGGCTGCTGGTCTAGTGCCCCTCACCACATCACGAGGGGAGGTCATGTGGACCATCCAGACTTAGTATCAGAAGTGACACGGCCCACACCATCTTCCACCTACAAGAAGAAAAGTGGAAAAGTCAGGACCTGCCACACAATCTCGGCAGACATCGAGGAAGCTACAGCCGTCGTCACACGGTCTGGAGCGTAATCCCAACCTGTGCTTGACAATCCAGCTGAAAATCATCAACCCAATACAACTGATGCTCCGGGACCGGCTCAGCCTTCGACGACCGATAAGCCTAGGCCGAGGGAGATTAGCTTCGACAAATCCCTCCGAAAAAAGGCAGCCCAAGGGCTAGAGAGGCCCTACAACTTTGACATCTTAGCGCAATTGGCTAACACACCGGCCAAGTTATCACTATACGAACTCCTAAGGCTCTCCAAGGACGTTCGTATTGCATTGAGCGAAGTACTCTAAAATGCTGATGCCTATCTGGCTCAATCCAACCTCACCGGGGAGGATTCACCCGTGGATCTCCAGGACAGTGCCTGTACGGGAGCAATGCCCATCATCGTCTTTACTCCACAGGACATGCTCAACAAAACTAATCTGCACGATCGCCCATTATACTACACGGGATACATCGGCGACGTGAAGGTGGATCGGATGCACATAGATCCTGGCTCTTCCATAAGCATCATCCCGAAAGGTCTGCTACATCATCTCCGCATCCTAATGCATCGCCTGACACCCACAAGCACCGCCATCAGCGGCTTCAATTCGGGCAGGAGCTACCCAATCGAAAAGATTCGTCTGAAGTGTCAGATTGGCGATCTCCAATCCGAAGTCACCTGCTACGTCATAGATGTAGACACTTCTTACAACATCCTTTTGGGGCGCCTATGGATACACGATTACATGATCGTGCCTTCCACGGTACACCAGTGCTTCAAATATGTTGACAAATACGGCTTCGTGAGGACAGAATTTGCTGATATCGATCCCTTCAAAGGGGTCGAATCCTACTACTCAGACTCCTGCCTATACAAAAAGTCAAAGAGGCACCTTGATGAAGGAGATGTACAAGCTCATACCGAGATAGCTTCGGGATCAGAAGAACCTCTCACGATCTACCTCCAAGCTCGCAAATCGGACAGGTCCGCACCCCTTACTGCCACTCTGCGGAAGGACGCGATCAGCCTCTCGGCACAGGAGGAGCAGATGATAATCTGGCTGCCATGGTCCGGCCAAGTGCCGAGACCCACAACGGGGCCACTGACAATCAGACTGCCGAGAGTCGGTCAACCCCAAACGGAGAAGCTCAATCCCTCCGATAGGCCACTGACGATACGCCTTCCCAAGAAGGGTCGTCATCCCGATGCAAGGTCTGACACTTCTAGCGAACCAGCCACTCCTCGCTCCATATCAAATGCCAAACTGGGGGTCGCTAGTCTGCCAACAACTCCACGCTCTGCTCCATCAGCTAAAGCTTTGACGATCAAGCTACCCAGGTCGTCCCCTCAGTCTTCACTTACGCAGGGGTAGCAGAAGAGGAACCGGAGCTAGCCAAGTATGTGGCTGCCCACACTGATGCTCCCTCCGCTGATGATATAATCCCCCTAGAAAAGATACCTTACTTCATCAATAAAGGGTTATCTTTGAACTACACCGAGCTCAATAAGCTATGTACAATGTATGCTATAGAATACGGTATGGGCACTCACCTACACACACAGGTGACAAATGTGTATACCACGATCCAGCTTACTCCAGTAGAAGACGCTTACCGAATAATCGAGAGAGGAGACCATTCAATCATCTTCGGTCGGAAGGACGACCCGCATCCCTTTACCATGGAGGAAGTCGACCTCGGGTCAGATGCCGGAAGACTGCCTCTGTATCTTTATAGCCCCCAATCCAAATATCTTATGCAGAAACAAGGGTATGATCTGGAGACGACGCCAGGTTTGAAGTACGGCACTGGGCGACGATTACCTTTGAAGCCGCCAGTCCCGGCGGGCAAACCACGGGACTACTATAGCAAAACTCGATGCGGGTTAGGGTATGTAACGCCTACTATGACCCCTGAGAGTTCAGATGAAGAATGCGACTGGCAGTCACATTCAACCGGGTTACCAACTTCTGACTCGGATACCAGTATCGGAGACGTGTTCAGACAAGTCTTGTCAGTCAACATGGCATTCGCCGACGCTTACGAGGAAGACAAAGACATCCCCAAGATCCACAAGCTAGAGCCGTAGGCCCAGCAATTGGATGCACAATGGGAAAAACGGTTCAAACTCAGAGAACGTCCTACTGAAGATGAAGTCATACAGGTTGACCTCGGCAGCGAATCTTCTCCAAAACTAATTTTCGTCAGTAAAAGCCTAGCAGACGAAGAGCAGGAGTCACTGCTAGAACTTGTCAGAGAATACATTAATGTGTTCGCCTAGAGCTATGAAGACATGCCAGGGTTAAATCCCGATATTGCTCTTCACAAACTCAACATTCGGCCGGATGCGAAGCCAGTCAAGCAATAACAGCGACGCTTTCGCCCAGGCATCATGGACGCGGTCGAAGCCAAAGTCAATAAACTGATAGCCAGTGGCTTCATTCATGAGGAACAACATCCCGACTGGGTCGCCAATATAGTACCCGTCCTCAAGAAGAATGGAAAGATTCGAATCTGCATCGACTTCAGTAAACTGAACGAGGCGTGCCCCAAAGATGAATTCCCCCTTCCTATCACATACATCATGATCGACAATACCTGCGTCTTCGAACGTATGTCATTTATGGATGGCTTGTCGGGGTACAACCAAATCAAAATGTCTCCGGACGACGAAAAGCATACATCATTCCGAACACCAATTGGCACGTACTGCTACATAGTCATGCCTTTCGGTTTGAAGAATGCCGGTGCCACATATCAAAGAGCCATGAGCATCATCTTCAGAGACCACTTACGCAAGACAGTGGAGTGCTATGTTGATGACATAGCTGTTAAGAGTCGCTGTAAGGGAGACCATCTGCAGGATCTAAGGACGGTATTCGACCTAATGCGAGCGCACAATTTGAAAATGAACCCTACAAAGTCCTTTCTGGGCGTATCCAGCGGGAAGTTCTTGGGCTTCATTATCACTGCACAGGGTATCCATGTAGACCCTGAGAAGACGAAAGCAATCATGGAGATGGGTCCCCCGAGAAATCTTTGCGAACTCAAAAGCCTTCAAGGGAGGCTAGCTTACATCAGGAGGTTCATTTCCAACCTCTCCGGGCGAGGTCAACCATTCACCCATCTCATGAAGAAAGGCGTCTCATTCGTATGGGATGAAGAATGCCAGCGCGCCGTCGACGGCATCAAAGAATATTTGTCGAACCCTCCAGTCTTGGTGGCCCTGGTTTCTGGAAAACCATTCATGTACTATGTACGAGCAATGGAATATTTCCTCGGGGCTCTACTGGCATAAAACAATGACGCAGGCCATGAGCAAGCCATATATTACCTCAGCCGAATGATGATTGGGCCAGAGCACCGATACACCGCTGTGGAGAAGGAATGCCTTGCTCTGGTGTTCGCCATTCAAAAAATGAGGCACTCTGTCACCGGACAAACAATACATGTGATCTCACGAGTCAACCCTCTCAGGGTCCTCATGACTAAACCAGGGGCACTCAGCTCTCGCCTCGCTACATGGGCAATATTGCTGTCCCCTTATCATATGATCTTCGTCCCATAAAAGGCAGTCAAAGGTCAAGCCTTGGCAGACTTCTTAGCAGCCCACCCAGGCTCGAAGTCTTCCAGAATATATGAAGAGATCCCAGATGAGGTCGCCGACTCGCATGCAACCTCTCACGATGATATATGGCGAATGTTCTTCGACGGTGCTTCGAGGACCGGACCTAAAGGCAATATCGTCGTTGGAGTCGGGGTAGTGCTGGTCTCCCCTTCTGGATTGGTAATTAACCGCGCTTATTCCCTCACTGAACCCTGCTCTAACAATGTGGTCGAGTACAACGCTCTGGTCATTGGCCTCCAACTTGCAAGAGAGCTGGGGGTAGAATACCTTGAAGTATACGACGATTCCCAACTAATCGTCAATCAGATCCTGGGCTCATACGAGGTCCGCCACGAAGACATGATCCCTTATCACCAAATAGTGATTGACATTATCTCGTCGTTCGAGGGGTTCTTCATCGAACATGTCCCCAGACTCTGAAATATCGAAGCTGATGCCCTAGCTGGTCTTACCGCTTCCCTAGCAGTTTCGAACTATGATCGCCAATCAGTGGATGTGATAGGCCACGAACTGGTCTGTCCCAAGAATAATGTGCAATTCGTGGCGAGTTATTCCGCCCAGACGATCGATGATGCCCCAGATTGGAGACAACCATTCATCGACTTCGTCGTCTACGACATCCTGCCCGAGAACCCAATGGAAGCCACTTCCATCAGACGGCATTCTCTCAGATTCTTCTACGATACAGAGATAAAAATATTGTATCGCCGCTCCTACGACGGATTACTGCTTCGGTGTCTGTCAAACGCAGAAGCCAAAAAAGTCGTACGAGAAGCCCATGACGGTGTCTGCGGGACCCACCAGCCTGGTCCTAAATTGTAGGACCGTTTTCGACGAATGGGCTACTATTGGCCCACTATGGTGGCAGATGCGATAGATTATGCTAGAAAATACAAAGCCTACCAAGTCCACGTGGACTTCATTCACCAACCATCCGAATTTTTACATCCGACAGTGGCGTCCTGGCCATTCGAAGCATGGGGAATAGATATCGTTGGTCCAATCACCCCACCTTCCTCCCGATGACATCGCTTCATACTTGCGATCACTGATTACTTCTCCAAATGGGCGGAAGCTGTCCCACTCGCAGAAGTCAAGACTTCAAACGTGATCAGCTTCCTTAAGCATCACGTCATCTATCTCTTTAGACTGCCCCGAAGGATCATCCATGATAATGGTCCGCAGTTTGCAAGCCTCGCTTTCTATCGATTTTGTGATAAGCACCGTATTCAGAATATTGCTTCGACATCGTACAATCCAGCAGCGAACTGGTTGGCAGAGGCATTCAATAAAACAATCATCAAACTCCTCAAGAAGTTTGTCTCCTCCAACAAATGCGACTGGAATGAGAAGCTCGGCGAGTGTTTATGGGCGTACCGTACTACAGTCCGAACAGCTACCGGGAACACACCATTCTCTCTAGTATACGGGAGTGAGGCAGTTCTCCCATTAGAGACTCAAATACCCTCACTCCGCATCGCCCTCACTTATTAATTGACGACGGATGACAACTACCGACGTCGACTACAAGAGTTGGAGGCCTTAGATGAAAAGCGCCTCCTAGCTCAGCAAAAGATCGAGCTATACCAAGCACGAATCTCAGGAGCCTTCAACAAGAAGGTCAAAATTAGAACATTCCAAGTGGACGATCTTGTTCTGGCAGTCCGGAGGCCAATGGTCATGACTCACAAGACCGCCGGCAAGTTTCAGCCAAAATGGGAAGGTCCATTTGTCATCAAGGCCGTGTTCTCCAACGGTGCTTACCGTCTCGCTAAGCAAAACGGAGACTTGCTCATGTTGCCCGTCAACGGCAAGTTCCTGAAGAAATATTATGTCTAAATAATATTCTCCAGATTATTGAGTCACGTACCCGCTGGTACCACTGAACTCACCCTCGTAGTTTTCTAGATTTTCGAGTCATGTACCCGCTGGTACCGCTGAATTCACGCTCACCATTCCCCAGATTCTCGAGTCATGTACCCGCTGGTACCTCTGAACTCACATCCCGGTCACTCTTTCAGGTAGCAAGTCATGTATGATCATACCTCTAAACTTTCTTCTCGAAGGAGATCCTTCCTCATGATCTAATACCCGTACTCCCAGTGCACAAAAAGGGTAATCGATCCACAAATTTCCAAAACGGCCATGTCCCCATTACCTCTGAGTCGTTCCACTTTCGCAAAAAACAAATCACCCCTTACATAGAACTTCCATGTCCTCATTACCTCTGAGTCATTCTATGTGCCCTCCTTCATTGAGCCCACTCCTGTCATGTCCTCATTACCTCTGAATGGGAAGGCTCCGTCGAAGAAATCTTCATACTTGCCATGTCCTCAATACCTCTGTGTAAGTATGATGATCCCCTTTCGACCTATTATCTGTACCCACAACCGGAGTACGCCAAGGGTAATAGGACACAAATGTCCTCTGTTGACCACAAATGTCCTCTGTTGACCACCAATACCCTCCGTCGAGTTCACTCCTGCCATGTCCTCATTACCTCTAAGTAGGAAAACTCTACGTTTAAAAAACATTCCTGCTTGCCATGTCCTCATTACCTCTGAGCAAGTATGTCGGTTCTCCTTTATCCTATTATCCGTATCCTAAACCAGGGTACGCCAAGGATAATAGGCCCACAAATATCCTCAACTAAGTTTCTTAGCACAAACCTACCATCTCATCATGCCCCAGGAGCCCAGCTGCTCTACGGCATTCCTTTTTCCAATACCAAGAGCACCCATGACCACTTTGCCATGGCTGCTTCAGGTATCCTGACCAAAACTTGTTATCTGTACCTAAAACCAAGGTATGCCATAGGTAACAGGTCCACAAATATATCCCCTATGCGGGAGAGAACATCACCACAATATCACAGGTATAACAAGCAATGAAAATAAAGGGTAGAATGGAAAGTACTCTTTATTTGAAGGAAGAAAAAAGTATTACATATTTTGGGACCACATCCCTTTCAAAAAAGGAAAAGAAAAGGCTGACTACATTTCAGTATTACTCAATTCTAGGAGGCGGTTTCTCACTGAGGTGGTCTCCCGCTCAATCCGTTGCCTAGCGCGACGCTCGGCCTCCTAGAATAATCGCTCCTCATTGTCCAAGCCCAGGAGCGCCTGGCAGTCGTCTTCCAATTTCTTCAGGGCAGTCTCCAGGTCAGTCGAAGCCTGATTAATCCCGTCAACCTCCTGAACAATTAGCCCCTGCTCTTTCGGGCAGCCTCAAGTTCAGACTCCAAAAAAGTTAACTTCTTCTGAAGCGCAAGGATCTGCTCCCGCGTCTCAGTAATCTCACGAGAGACAGATTTCTTCCGAGCCGTGACATTTTTATTTGCATAACTCAGTTGATCATACCGTTCAGATAAATCGCTGAGATCCTTCAGTATGGCCGATCTGGTCTTATCCCGAGCAGTCCTGGTCCTCTCTATAACAGCAATAAGGGAACCCCGCTCCTCGTTTATAACAACAGACAGATCAGCCTGCCGCAATACTCGGAGCTCGACCACCAGCTGATCAGCCTCTAACAATTTCGCCTCCAGAAGCGAAGCCATCCCTGTATCACCAGGAAGATTCCTAAGGATATTAATTTGACCCTGGGTGCATTGCCGGGCCAAGGTGAAGGAGGTCCCTCTTTCCACAGCAGCCTCGATTCTCCTCTTCAAATGATGATGAAAACTGGCAACCACATCCTGTAACGCGTCGTCCAGAACTTCAGCAGAGGATGGCGTCAGAGGAAGCAGGGACAGCAACGTCGGAGAAGTAACGCTAGAGCTTGCCACCAGGGGAACAGAGTCTGAGTAGAACGATGCATGAATGGCGACTAACTCATCTTCCGCCGCCCGGAGAGCTCGGACACTCGGTAGAGCAGAAAGGTCTATCCTCGGGGCCACTGGAGCAGAAGATGATGCAATGACCATCATTCCCTGCCCCGACTACCCCGATACCTGGCCCGTTAAACTCGAGCCCCCAGAAAGCCCGTCAAGACGAGCAGGAAGATGAGGGGGTACACCCCTATCCACCAATGCCCCTTCGACTGGATTTGTCTCGACAATGTCCATCCTCGGCACTGGAGAGGCAAGACCTGTATGCCCAGAATGACAATCAATCGACGTGACCTGAAGGACGTGATGATAGAGCAGATAGGCTTTCTCACAGGTTAAGATTCGGTTAATCTTACCAGGGAAAGAGCATGAAGGCTGCGGCTCATCCACAGCTGGCATGGTCCCCTCACCCGCGATCTCCGAGTGAAACTCAGTCGTGTCCTCTGTCCCCGCCACCTCGAAGGGGGATACAGATTGATCTGCATCATCTTGAAGAGGAACAGGCTCACGGGAGTCCCCGTCATCCTGGGTCACCACCTCGACATCTTGAAACTCTTTTTCTTCTCCTGACACCTAAAAGAGGGAACGAAGACGATTAGAATTGAAGCTAGAAAGAAAGAAGAAAGAAGGAATCGAGAGCGGTTTGGTTACCTCTGACGCAGGGTTGACTTCTTCTCCACTTTCTTTTATGGCTAGCGGGCGTTGCCTAGTCGCAACCAGCTTCTGGGATCGAGAAACACCGCCAACAGGAGAAACTTGCCTGCTACGTTTCGGAGTAGGACCAGGCGCAACGAGTGACTGATCCCCCAATATCTCATTTGACAAAATAGGAGGCTGATCCACCTCTACGTCTGCCACTGGAAGGATAGAGTCATCTCTATCATGCTCGTTGCCTTCATCACCCTCGACAGTGGAATCCAAATCTGGCACTTTGACTCTAGTCTTTTTTTTCTTGGCCCCTTGAGATCCTTCCTCCAGACCGGTACCAACAATAAAACTGGTACCTGGGTTAAAACCGACCGGGGGTTTGTTCGCCATGACATGATACAAAGCCACCATGTACAAGATCTCCACTGACGCCTTAATGGCAGGGACCGAGAAAATGGTACGGGTATGGAATATATCGTAGTATTGCCAAGCCCTGATACCATCAAGAAGGCTACCTTCAAAACCCAGACAGGAGTTGGGGTTGTCCAGGCAAAGCTGGCTGTATCCAAACTGCCGGGCAAACCTGCTGGGCAGATAAGGCTCCAAATAAACTGTATTGCGGTTACGGTACACCAGATGTGCGGGGCGGATGTTTCGCAGCCACAGGAGCATCTGGCTATCCAGAAGCTGAGGAGGCATAATACCGTCAAGATATACAGCCTCTATGTCCTTCGCAGCAAAGCGAGCGACGGATACAAAAATATGATACATATCCGCCCTCGCCAAGGCCATCCGGCAAGCCCGCACGGTCTCACACTCCCATGGCTCATCACGGTAACGAAAGATAAATGCGTCATCGTCAGTTATACCGTCTTTGGAGCCCGGTCTCATTAAAGACGGATAATGCATCAGCAGCCACAACATCAAATAGTGATATGGTAACTCGGTGCGTTCAAAATCCTTGGTCACGTCGCGAGCGATGACCTTAGATGCGAAGGTGCGAAGTCCACGATGGATGCTGCATACCATGGCCGGGAGGAGAGCTAGCCTGATTCGCAAAACTAACTTCACCGCCGGAAGGATGAAGTTACGACTGATTCTCTCAATAGAACCAGCCCCTCCGGAGATTACACAATTTCACAGCCATATCATCAAAAACCCCGCCAGGAGCGCCTTCACTGGCAGCTCATGGGTATCCTGGTAAAAGTAACCAAAACCGTCAGTCTTGCTCCCGAATCTGTCACTGGTAGTGGCCACTCTCTTAGCCGACGACACCAAGTCCTTAACCGCTTTCCGAGATCGAGGGCGACGAGAGGTAACTTGACCTGAGGCATCTGTCGGGAAGAGATAGTGCACCCAGTCCTTGGTGTGGGGAGCATTCCCTTCCGAGTTACTATCCTTTCGGGTTATCTGATGACATGTGCTATAATGGCACAATATCTCTTGGTAAAGAGCCACGAAGCCAGGATACCGTCGTTCCAAATCTTTGAGTTCCTCATTAGTGGGAGTATATGCTTCAAAAGCTTCGTCCCCCCAAGAAAGCTTGGAGACCGCGTGCATTTCAAGTAGCGCGAGTCCCATTTCCCCTACAGGTGTGTAAAAGGTTTCCGTACGGCAATTATACATCTCCAGCAGAGACATGAACAGCTTCTTGTTTATGGACAAGCCATGACTGGTGCCTCGGATAGCGTAGTAAAGGCCAATCTCACACAAAAAGGCCTCATACTTCTGCAAGATCCACGTAGACAAATTGGTCCACGAGGGAATAGGATGTACCCAACCAGGGAACATCAACCGGCCAACGGGATAGGATCCCTTCCGAGCGAGTTGATTTATAAAAGTATCGGCAGTAGAAAATGTGAAGTTAGGGCCCGCCATATTCAAGAAAGAACCTGGGACCAATCTCGTCATAGAACAGCTAGTATGCACCTTGCCGGCAGTCACGGACTTCAGATTGTTATTATAATGGATGTTCCCCACGAACATCCCACTTCTGGTAGGGGTTAAAGTCTCCTCCATCTTCCGATCCAATGGGAGCATATTGAACCAAGATAATAGAAAGTGTCGCTCCTTCTGGGGGATGCGGATCGCCATCCCGTTAGAGACAAAACTCCAATTCTCCGACACCTCCAGAACATGATTGTTCACCACGGTCAAGGCGTCTCCAAAAAAGAACGCAGGCTTCAAATACTCCCCTTCAAATTTCTCGGAGTTCATCATAGCATTAAGGAAATGGAAAGACTGATTCTTGATGGCATTTAGTCTAGTCGAAGGTTCGTCACTTGGTAGTTGATCCGCCATATGCTGAACAATATGGTCATACCTATAACCCAGGGCAACTTGGGCACTACCCACCAGGAGTTCTCCAGCAGTATTCACTGGCAAATTCACTGAAAAGAAGACAGAAAAAGGGTGAGTTAAAAAGATGGATAAAAAGAACGTTTGGGGGCTTTCAAGTCCCATGCAGCTCGGGATAGCACCCATATGGCTCTAATTTAACAAAGCCTCATGCGGCTCAAGTTCAAGAAAACACTTATGCGACTCGGTTCAGTAAAAATCCATGCGGCTCAGTGTCGCTCATACGACTTCGTCAGTAAAGCGCATATGCGGACACAATGAATATTCTTATGCGGCTCGCAGCTCAGCTATAGGATGAACATGCGGCTCGTAAAGGCTCGCGCATAAAGTATGCGATGTAGCCATAGCGGTTAGGGTTTTTCAACTCATACAATCTCCTTACCAACAATGGGGGGTGAACGTCATGATGAACATTGGGGACGACGATCGGTGGAAAAGCGGCCGCAGTCGAAGTAGAAGCAGCCTTGCCCTTCGACGAAGACGCTGCCTTCTTCGCCGCAACAGTTTTTTTGGGAGCCATCTGCTAAAATTGAAGAGAGAAATAAAGATCGAGACAGGGAGGATTTACAGTAAGAGAGAAAATAAAGAAGTTCTCTCTCTCAAAACTCTCTTATTTATAGGAAGGAGAGAATGGGAAGACACGTGGATTAGTAACCTTCTCGTAGAAGGCGCAACCGACTCCTTGGATTTCATCCCCAAGATTCATCCAGGGCATAGTATCGAAAAGAGATTTAATGAGCCAACCCTTGGGATTCCCCCCTAAAGACGGTGTTAACGAATTCGAGGCAATCAAAGGCCCGTGCACGTGGCAAAAGAGCTATGCGGCTGACACAGCCCTGCTGCTGAAACATTCATTTCGGCCAAAACATTCATGCGGCCGATTTACTCATGCGGCAAGGGCGGCATATGCGGCCAAAAAAAATACGACCATGCTTCTTATTCAAAGTATTTCAATTTTGCAAATTGAAAACTTTGAAGGGGGTCTTGTAGAAGCATGAAAAATGTCCCATGCGGCCAGGGAACCCCATGCGGCTCAAACAGCCTATGCGGCACAGAAAGACTATGCGGCTCAGGAACTATGCGGTCTGAAATGTTCCATGTGGCTCAGAAGACACGTGGCGTAACATTCCTCCCCTCCAACCCATACTGCATTAAGTACTTTAAGGTTGACAACTCTGAAAAAGTGACAGCCCTGACATGAGGAAGGAATTATGACTCTGTCATAATGATAGACTTCTATGGAAGAGAAAGAGATCTCTGACACAATCCTCCGAGATCTATAAAGTGCCACGTGGCTTTGCCACGTGGACGTTCATATACGGCTCGAGCGAAGACTTCCCATGCGGTTCAGAATGAAATCGTCCTATGCGGCTCAGGCCAAAACAGTCTCATGCGGCAAGCGCAGGCCTTCCCATGCGGCTCAAGAGGACCATTTCCATGTGACTCAGGCAGATGCATCTATATGCGGCTCGCAATGATCATCTCCATGCGGTTCGAAGGTTCGAGGGGTGACCATTACCCGAGCAGTCCTGACACGTGGCCCAAACCTTATGCGGCTCAATATTCATGCGGTCCAGATCTCTTCCAGTGGCTCCTAGGACACGTGTCCTAAGCCGATTAATCTCCCAAATTTATTGCAATCAGAGATTGGGTCAAATCTCAATAATCTGGGACACGTAGCAGGAGAATAAATCAAATTTATTCGCAGACATCAGAAGATCATTATGAGGAAGATTTATTCCAATCAGTATTAATTGCTGATAAGATTTGGTGTAATCTATACTTAATGGTCCAGATTCATCATAATCAAAACTAATGGCCTAGATTGACCAATCCACAGGCCGCCGCCATCTCCTAGAAGCAATCATTTGCAACCCTAATGATCACACCCCGTTCCTATAAATAGCAGGATGTCATTTCCTTGCAAAGGGGAGACATACAAAAAGATACGCACACACAAAGAGAGGCGCACACAGGAGCACTTTTCGAGATCAGAGAGAGCACCAGAGTACTTGGAGAGAAGAGCAGAGAGAGAGCAAAGAGAGCATTTCTTCAATGTTGAGCAAATCTTCTGGAGCCAAGGCTGCACACCGATCGTCCAAGGAGTAAGGCAGAGCTGTCGTCGCTTTCCCGAGCCTCTATTGTCACCCCCTAGAATCTAAAATAAATAATTGTACTTAGATTGTTGTACCTAGGTTTTCATCCCTAGGCTTTCTTTGTACAAGCGAGTTTGTATTGTGAGTCTAAGTTCAATCCTCCCATAAAACTGTTCTGTACTTTTACAATCAATGGCAAACACTCTGTCACACTCAGCTCAATCGGAGGAATCGAAACGCCAACGGCGTTCGAACTTAGCCATGCAACGGCTTGCTCGAAGTCCTGCATGGTCGAGGCAAATCCTCGCTCAGGTAGGTGGCTTTGGTGAACTTGCCTCAGCTTGGCTTTCGCACTAATAAAATAAAAGTTTTCAAATGCACAAGTAGGCTTGATAATAAAAGAGACAAATCCATATAGCTAAGAGAATAATTCTAACTGAGATCAGACTGAGTTAGAACATGGAAAGGTCCCACGGTCGGCTTAGAAGTGTTACATGATGTGCATTTAAAATGACACTTCATCCTTCGTCCTTCATCCTGTGGCTTGGGAGGAGGAAAGTTGGTTTAAGTTGCCACAAACCTGTAAACATAGCCTAAGTTATAGGTGTCACACGTATAAATGCTTGATAAAGCATGCACTGTCCCATCGTCCAAGGCCTGGCGTAGCCTTTGTCCATCCTATAGTTTAAGTTGTCATACGATTGAGTTAGGCAAATGTTGTTTTGGGCCGTCGTAGTCATTCTCAAGTATTTGAGGTAAAGTTTATATGTGCAAACGGATGACACAATCGAGGAAATCGATATGAATCATATATGAAAAATTAGCACGATCGGATGATAGCATGCATAAAAATGATTTGAATATTTGAGAATGACTCTAAGGATTGGAATAGATGTTACTCGATGATTTGAGATAGCATAGATCGATGCATTTTGAGAAAATATATTGCTCAATGACTTAAGATATACGTAATTATAGGTTTGAACGAATTGATCATGTAAATAGTTTGGGGATTATTGATCAAATTTTGATCTTGAATATCGAGAATATTGTGGTATATCCAATTCGGATGATAGCATAATTGCACAACTCGAAATTCATTCTAAAGAAAGATTGTCAGGTTATGCATATCATCGATGGTATTAAGGCGTATCAAAGATCGATTTGTGATAACTCGGGGGTACTCTAATTCGGGGAATAACGATCGTGTAATGTGTTATTATTTTGATGGATGCTATACTTACAATTTTGATTGGAATAAAAGATTGGATGAAAATGATCGTGTCTTAATTTCTTCGATGATAACCACAACGTCAACGATCTTGTCATGTGCGAGCGCAACTCTAGCCTCGTACATGCGTCAAGTCAGATTTGGGGTGATCGTTTCGTGTGAGCGCTAATATGGTGATTTATGTGACGAGAATGATCGAACTCGAAAAATCAGGGCATGGCAATTTGGATTACTTCGACGTGTGGTTTGATGCAAAGGTGAATTCGAGGATTGATCAGACTTGTAATAGATGATAAAGTAAACTTGAGGATTGAGTAGATCCAATCTATATATCAAAAATAAATTAGTCTAGACTCAATACAAGAGTTACGCCCCAATAAGAACGATTATCCTGTGGGAGCCCTGGCATGGTGATATTATGTCTACCGCGGATAATCAGACTTGAGTGAGATTGGTGCGTAACATATTGTTAAGCTAGACGACCTTGTGATCGATTACGTGAATTGTGACGAACGACTTCGGTAATATGGAATGAGGATTATGGTTTAGTGATAAATCGTGTCTTAGCATGCTCGACTTGGATGAATGGATAGGCAGATTTTATCGAACGTGTTCGAAGAGATAGATTATGCGAATTGCTTGTTGGATGAGCAATATTGATATATCAGGGAATTAGTTGGACAGGACTTACCGTAGGATGGCTTTGCTGAATGACTCGGACCCTTTGGACTAAGTGTTGCAAGTGCGAATAAGAGAAATATATGCTTTGATATTTAGAAATCTGAGTGATGCAAGCTTGGGTAGAAAACCCCATACTATCAACTTTGATTTGACCTTAGGATTAGGGTCAGTGTTGATATTATTGTTTGGAAACTATGATTACAATACTGACGGATGACCAAAGCCTAGAGATAGGGCCTAGCAAGTTATGCAAGACATCCATGTTTTGAGAGTTAGTATTGGTACATTTGATCTTGAAGATTGATAGTTGCATATTGGTGGATAGAATGGTTCAAGAATGTGGAAACACCACTCACAAGGCTCAGTTGAATTGCATATATTTTAGGGACGCCTAAATATGTGCACGATCAGACTCGAGTGGAAGTGGCAAATTCTCTATCACGAGGCTTGGTTGAAATGTATGTATTTTGGGGACGCCTGAAATATATGGACAATCCAACTAAGTGATAAGTTGAATTCAAGTGAGACTAAACAAATGGAAGGGTATCGAGGATTTCAAAATTGTGGGTTTCAAAGAAAAGATTGATGGTAGTGCAATTGTTGGTCTTGAAATGAAGTTGAATATTGATTGAGGCACTGATACAAGTCAGATTTCAGAGATTGGTCAAAGCGAAGCATGGGTGAGAGTTGTTGGATGTTGAATCAAGTTATAAGTCGATTAGTGTACTTAGTAAGTTTCGAGGATGAAACGTTTTTTGAGTGGTGTATAATGTAATGCCCCATCCCGCTCAGCTCGATCGGAGGAATCGAAACACCAATAACGTTCAAACTTAGCCATGCAACGGTCTGCTCGAAGTCCTGCTCGGTCGAGACAACTCCTCGCTCGGGTGGGTGGCTTTGGTGAACTTGCCTCAGCTTGGCCTTCGCACTAATAAAATGAAAGTTTTTGAATGCACAAGTAGTCTAATAAAAGAGACAAATCCACATCGCTAAGGGAATAATCCCAACTTGGGTCAGACCGAGTTAGAATGTAGAAAGGTCCCACAGTCGGCTTAGAAGTGTTGCACGATGTTCTTTCAAAATGATACTTGGTCCTTCGTCCCGTGGCTTGGGAGGAGGAATGTTGGTTTAAGTTGCCACAAACCTGTAAACTTAGCCTAAGTCATAGGCGTCACACGTATAAATGCTTGATAATACATGCACGGTCCTATCTGATGGAACTGGGGATTCCCAGGACCCTTCCTTTGGTGTGCGTATTGATCGATAAAAAGTTAAACAGATCTAATTCGTGTTCTTACCCTTCATAGGCGAAAACTTGGGTTCACGAATTATACCTACGGTAAAAAGGAGATAAGTAATTCCTGGCAATCTCGAGCGGACGACCCTAAGGTCTTCTGCACGTATTCCTTTTTCGAGTTGGACATCGTATGTGCGACGATCTCCCAACCTTTTCTTCTCCTTGGCAGCCCTCTCTTTCTCTCCTTACGTGAATCACAAATTTAGAGAAAGTTTAAGATTTTTGTTCAGTAATCTGGCGGCCAGAGAATAGAGGATATATATAGGCTACGACAGGGACCATGAGGAGAAATTAGGGTTAGGCCTCCTAACGGATATGGATATCCTGTGTTCAGCTCGAACACACAATCCAGGCCCATTAACAATAGCTCGGTCCACTAATGAGCTATTGTTGCACTACCTCCCTAATCCCAAATTATGTTTGTGGGCTCCTTTTATTATATGCTCGTTTGGCTCCCCATGTTAAGTTATCGTATGTCCGTCGATTAAATTAAGTTACTGATAACTATATTGATTCGACATCTTTTATCCTTAAGTAGTACCGCTCAACTTTATTTGGCATGTGGGATATAATCCACCTGCAGGGTTTACATGACAATCCTTATGAGCTCCTTAAGGGTACATTATCAATCCGATGTATCGGGACATGGATTCCATTTATAATCAACAGTCCATCATACATGCAATGTTATTACCCAATCTATAGAGGTTGTTAATCCATAATGAATCTCACTCTTTTATGAGTCAAAGTAATGCACAGTGCATATACATGTCCGTTATTATATCCGGATTAAGATCACAAGCATCCATAATAACAGAGGTGTTTGTTATCTTATGTAGTCAGTACAAAGAGAACAACCTCAAGTGGTCCTGTTCAATACACACAAAGTGTACTAGTGTAAACCTATAGTCAAGATAGACTAACACCAGATTATACTACAACTTTTCCAATAGATTGTCCAAGTCCATCTAGGTTGTGAACTATTTATATACTCCATAGAAAACTGATAATATGATCTTCTGTGTGATACCACATACCATATTATCTACAATATAGAATATCAGACATTTGTATTAACACTTGCAACAAATTCAATATGCAAACATTTGCCCATATGATTCTCATTCAAAATTTAAGGAAATAAGGTTACTACAAAAGTGATGCTTTTAGTATATAACCCTAACACTATCGTCCAAGGCTTGGCATAGCCTTTGCCCGTCCTACAGATTAAGTTGTCGTACGATTGAGATAGGTAAAAGTTGTGTTGGGCAGTCGAAGTCATTCTAAGCACTGTCCTGTGCTTTCTGCGGTTGTTAAGTCACACAGTCACACGATCTTAAGACTTGTCATATAAAGTATGACTTGGACGATAGTGTCGCATAGAACACGAGTTGGTTTAAGGCATGAGCCATAGCTCGTTCAATAAAAAGTTAGCCACAGTCTATGGCACATGGAGAACACATTTTGTTCAAGTTATGCTTGAAGGCTATCAATTAGCAAGTCATGTGTTGAGTCCCAATAAGAGTATGGAAACACTGAAACCATGTTGGGATTGCAGGTCAGTCGCCGAGAAGAAATATGCTGGGACTGTAGGTCATTTGCCGAGGAGAAACTATGTCGGGATTGTAGGTCAGTCGCCGAGGAGAAATATGTCGAGACTGTAGGTCAGTTGTCGAAGCAACCCTAGTTTGGGCTCTGCAAAAGATGTATGAAAAGTAAAAGAAGTAAAGCAAAAGAAACTAAGTTGTGACTGTTAGGCCATACATTTACGTCGAGTCTAAAAGTTCTCGCAGGTGCGTGGTCATGGACAATTTGTCGACATGGTTTTGCACCCTCGATTCAGTAGCCTGGGGCCACAGGACCGTATCGGCCTAGGAGGGAAGCACGGTAGTTAGGTAAAAACATAACATCGGTGATTCGAGGACATGAGCAGGGCTAGCTAGCTACCCTTAGCTGCAAGGGTCTCATCTGTACCACCGATATATCCAAGATGGCTTCAATTGCCAGTGACCTTTCATATAGATAATTTGGCATGCTAAACGAAAATCCGCATGCATGGTGTCGGTCGAATAAAAGAAAATGCAATCATGATACGAATGTAATAAAGATGGTATGTACGATTGTAATACAAGTCTTAAGAAGCCTAAGATTTGGCTATAGAAAAGATGCGTGCTTCGGCACGAAATGTGGCGTCGAGTATTAAGTCGTTGACGTAGAGTTGCATAAGTCAGACTTGAGTCATTTCGAGTTAAGTCAAGAAGGGCTGTAAGGCAAGTTTGGTTAAGTCATGCTAAGTTGTGAGGCACTGCCTCGATGTTGAAGCACGAACCAAGTCGATGACACAAATCTTGTTGTTGCGTCACAAAGTATGCGCCATAAGGCAAGCACGAGTCGGCACGTTGATGTTGTAAGCACGAGAATGGTTTAGAGACAAGGATAAGGAAGTTATCGGTATGATAGCACGATGATGGTCTAGAGACACAAATAGGCCAGACGTCTATGTCCTAAAATTGATACTAAGGAAAGAATAGAAAGACAACCATAAGAGATCATATTGCACAAAGTAAATAAACGTGTCGGTTTTGTATGGATGGCGAAGAGATTATATCACCAGTAGAGTTGAGTACTGACACCCACACAGTATTTATGTGCTGGCTCGGGTAGAAGCTCGTTGGCATAGAGCTCGCTTGGATGCATCGAGGCACGGAGTTCCTTGGCATTTCGAGGTGTGCGACCACATGGAGTTTGGACTTATACGGGACATAATGTGTGGACATCGCCTATCTAATGTATTCGCTGGCTTGTCAACTGTATTAAGAGATGAGAGAGAGATGAATGACTTGTAACCAGAAAGAAAAGTGAGCTTGAGTGATTGTAATCTTGGCTACGCGCCTTTGTAACCTTAATTCATTATCAATAATGACAATGATTTTGTTTCAATACTTGTGTTGTCTTGTATATTCAATGTTTCTGCTTGGGACTTCTGTGCGATGACCCCATCACAAGCTGTTGTAATTGGCCGTTATGGAACCCACCTTACGTGAGCGCAATCTAGGTCACGCGATATCACGTCTTAGCGAGAACGATCGATCCTATGGGACTGGGGCATGATAATAGCTTTCCTCTTCTTAGTTCCTGCGTGTCAGATACGCTCAGGCCCTGATCAGAGAGTTGCTGGTGAGGTAGACTCCTTCCATGCTTACAGGAACACTATTCGTACGAGTCTATCTCTGTAGTAGGTACCCCCTGTAGAAGCATAAATAAATTTCATAGACCAAGTCAAAGAACTTGAGAGCTTTACGCAAGTCAAACTGAGTCAGATTCAAACTTTACGCAGAGATCAAACAGAGTCTAACTCTACACAAACTACTTTACACGAGAGCCATCCTCAAACCTTTATGCGGGAGACAGGCTGTCCACATCGCATTTAATGTGCGTGATACTGTTCTGACAGATTGATTTTCTGACAGCATGTTGCACAGCAGCCGAGAAGATTTTTTTACACTAAACCCAATACTTGTCGTTTAGCGTACAGATGGGTTACTTTACGCTCAAGAGACTGCTTCTTTTACGCATAAAAGCTATTCGAGTTTTTACGCCCAAGGCTTTCGTGTGCGTAGAGTTTATTTGAGCTAATTATACGCTCAAGGCTACTTTTCAGCCACTTTACGCAGAAAGTCTATTTTGGGTTATTTTATGCCCAATCTGCTACTTTACGCAGAAAGTTTGTTTTGGGTTATTTTTACGCCCAATCTTTTCTGGCTATGTGAGAACGTGGTCTGCATACGTGGCTTTCATGCCACACTTATTGAGGAACGTGTGTACGTGCTCTCCCCATATTGTTAAAGTTGTAGGACATATGTCACCATGCGTAGAGATTAAAACTCTACATGGGACACGTGTCATCATGCATAAAGGTTGATTTTTAATCGTGGGTGGCAGTTACTTGCGTAGAGACCCGATTTTGTTGCTTTTTATGCACAGAGGATCTAGTCTATAAATAGACTTATTTTTAACACAAGAAGACATCAAGAGAGAGATACAGAGAAGGAGATTCTGAGAAAACTTATACTTTCAGAGTGATATTTCCCAGAAGCATTTTTTTTAACTTTTTCTCAAGAACACGGTAAAGTAAAGCAGAAAAGCATTCGACTGTGCCATCAGTGCCATTGTGTCGATACCTTTCTGGTGACTTAGTTCTTCTGATTGTTCATCTTCCTCAAGCAGTTCCCTTCATCATCATCGTATGGTCCAAGGAACAAAGTGATCGCTCTCAGATCAGACTTCCATAGTAATACTTCCCAGAAACAATTTGTACTTTTGTACTTTTTTCTTATTTTCTTTCAAAAGCCAATTTTAGGCATTTTGTTAAGTGAAACAAAATGGCAACTCTGTTGGGGATGACTTTCTCCTCTGACGAGAAAGCAATTGCTCAATATGATGATGTGTTGGTCAAATCGACAAAGAAGACTCTGGTTGTTCAATTCGACCAGACTGCTTACGAAGAAATGCTCTGAACTGGAGGAAGTACTCGCTGCTCCAATGTTTAAAAATCGAGGAAGGTGCGTAAAGTTTGGATTCCTAAGTCCAAAGCATCATCTGATCTCCCTGCTGTCTCAGAAGGTAAAGGAATTCTTCCCACTCCTGTTGTGGAGGCTCTCGTCTGTGACGAGGCAGTCGCTACTTCAGTGTTGCGCCCCGGGCATAAAAATTAGTCTCTCGTCTGTGACATGGTAGACATTCAAGTCTTGTGCTCTACGCGTAAGGGTAAATCTCCCATCTGGGATGTGGCAGATATTCATGTTTTACACTCTACGCTTAAAGGTAAATCTTCTGTCGGTGACATGGTAGATAAAGTTCACAATGATGCCTTCGCATCTAAAGTGAATTTGCCTACATACATGTAACGTAAAAACAAGAATTCTATTGTTGGTAAAACTTTAGTTTTTCACCAACAACTTCTTATACTGCTTTATACAAGGTACCAAACCTTCAGATTACGCGTAATGCTGATGGAGTTCTTTGTGCACAAAAATCTCAAGATTTACGCACGCAACTCCAGGCGCATAAAAATATACAGTTTGGTTCTGCTAATGCAGCCAGTAATCTTCTTTATACGCAAGTGACTAAACATTTCTCTGTCCCAAATATAATAAAGAAGACGACTCTTTCCACTCCTTCTGATTTACGCGAGTTACTTGTACAAAAGCGTAAAAACAGAAAATCTCCTATGATACTCCCCAAGAAAATCATCATTGTGAGTGTCACCTTATTATAATCAAATGTTGCTGTTCGACTTCTAAACGGTCAGTTTTTGACCGATTAAGCTACAATGTACCTCAACAACAAGTTGATGATCAAAAACTTGAGTTGTCCTATGCATCAGTCAATATGGCATCTCATATCAATAGAGGACAGCCTCCAAGACGCAATTCATCCCGAACTCCAAGCCAACAACAGTTCAACCGACTCCTTGACACTTTTGAAGGGGTATATCAGCATACTCGATCAAGAAGTCAAAGATCGTTGCAATCTTCAAATTCAGAAGCTAGGGGTACCCAGTCTTTGGAGTCAGAAACTAATTCCGTTGATTCATACCTCTATACCAATCCCTCTACATGTTCAAGGGAGGTTGAATCCTATGCTATCGGAGATGAACCGGAGACGTCAACTTCTAATACAGAGCAACGTCTCTTAGCAGTGGAACAATCACTGAAAGACATGCTTGCCGTGATACAAAATATGCATCAAATAATAACGACTCAGCAAACTGTTCAGCCGGCAGTGGTAATACCGGTGCAGGTAGCAGCACAAACTCAAGATAGTCAAGGGGTTGATACACCTTTGAATAATCTTAGTCAAGAGCCTGCTATCAATCAAAACTCTGCAGCTCCAGATCCTCTTATTTCAGAAGATGTACTACCTCCGGTGGGGGTTACGGTACATCCAGCCACTATCCAATCAAATGTGCTTCTCCAAACTAGTGAAGCTATTCAAGCAGTACGTGAGCTAAAATCACAGTTTGAGGTTCTTAAACACAAAGATCAACTCCAGAGGTTAGGGATCAAACAACCCTATCCTCCTCACTGGAATGATTTACCCTTTCCTCCAAAATTCAAGCCACAATCTATGGTGTTATTTGACAGAAAGGCTTCTCCAAGTCAATATATCAATTATTTTGATATTATGACTGTACATTTGCAAAAGAATGATGCTCTTCTCACTCGAGTTTTTATTGGGTGTTTGACGGGTTCAGCATATGACTGGTATCGCAGTCTACCAGACAATTGTATATCGTCTTTTGATGAGTTCAAAGAAATGTTTCTCTCACGTTTCTATGAAGAAGGTATGGACATGAATATGTCCTCCTTAATAGAGATCAAACAAAAGTTGAAAGAAGATACTCAGATGTTTATCGAACGTTTTCGACAGGCAACTTTGAAAATGCCTCCTGGTATGCCAGATTCAGCATTGATTGATACATGCAAAATGAATCTACGACCAACCATTGCTGTCTTTACAGGCTCTCAATTCACAGATTGGGCCTCATTCATTATAGCAGCAGTTTCAGCCGAGACCAATGGTAGATTGGCTCATGAACATGGGATGATCTTTGCCTCAGAAGACAAAGGAAAGAAAGCCTCTTCAGGTAATAATTTCGGCAATTATAATGGGAAAGGGAAGGAAATCCTAGTGGTTAATCTTTTAAAACCCAAAATGATGCCAAATAATCCGGAGTCTTCCAAACCAAAAGAAGAGTACTCTTTTGATGACAGTGATATCCCAGGGATATTCTAATGTCTTATCAAGAGTGGTAAACTCCAGATTCCAGAACCAAAATGACCTAATGAGGTGAATCTAACTGACAATCCCAAGTATTGTATCTATCATAGATACATAAATGATCCTACCAAGGCTTGCTATGTCTTCAAGAAGAAAATCTAAGAGTTGATAAATGCTAATGCTATCGTAACCAATAATGAGCATACAGTCACAACTAATATGATTTCTTTTCAATTTGGAGATTTTCCTCTACAACAAGTTCCAGATGGGATTATCCCAATTCCTAAGGCAACAATAAAGATTATGAATCTCCCACCTGCTAGAGAGCAAAGTGAAGGACTATTGCCTCTCACATTAAAAAATGGTGAAATCATGTGTGTACACCCTGACTTAGTACTTGAAATGGAAGATGAAAGTAAAACTTCAAAATCCAAGAAAGGTGGAAAAGTCAAAACCTGCAATATGATTTCCTATGTTGTTACTCCAGATTATGATGATTTAGATCATCTATGGGATGGCATTCCTCTGGAGGATAGATTGAGGGGTTTGAATATATGCCCTCCAAGTTTGGCTCCTCCTACCAAACTTAAACTTACTCATCGGTAATGGTTAGCAATAAATAGTATCCCCTTATACAGGGCACAACAAGTCTTTGCTGCTTATGAGAAAGCTCATGTAGGGATTTTTCCTCCTGTCCTGAATACCCCTACTCCTGTGGTTACAGAGGTCTATGTTCCTCTTTCCTCTATTGAACCATCTATTGAAAGTTCGCTACCCACTCACATGTACAGTCAACAATCAGTCCATCTCATGAAAAAGATGGGCTATGACTTTCAAAAGGCAGAAGGCTTAAACTATGATAAAGGAATGCGACTTTCTTTACAAATTCAAGGTCAAAAATCTACTGTTGGATTGGAATTTGAGGTCCCTCATAAAAATCTACGTAAGAAGAAGACTAAGACAAAGGTAGACGGTTACCATTATGTGGTGATCCGTTTTACCAAAAAACTCGTCATGGGTTGGGATACGATCCATCCTACATGTTTAATAAAGATATATAAGAAGAATTTTCTTCCAGTTCTTCACAATCCTTAGATTCTGAAGAAATTCAGTTCATTGAATCTGATACATCCCACATGTATAAAGAAGATATGGAAGAAGAATTTTCTTCCAGTTTTTTACAATCCTCAAATTCTGAAGGAAACCAGTATGTTGAATCTGAGTGTGTCTTTTCAGTCAACATGGTTCAAAGTGATGGTAAATCTAAGCTATTTGAAAATGACCCTTGGGCACAACAAATGGACACTCAATGGGAGCTTCGTTTTGAATAGCGACAGCCACCTACAGAAGATGAAATTGTCCAGATTGACGTTGGAGACGAAATTACGTCCAAGCCGATATTCATCAGTAAAAACCTTTCTGAAGATGAAAAGGAAGAGTTGATAAAGCTGATTAAAGAATATATTGATATCTTGCATGGAGTTATGAGGATATACCGGTTCTAGATCCTAAAGTGGCTACTCATAAACTCAATATTCTTCCTAATGCCAAACCTGTAAAACAATAGCAGCGACATTTTTGACCAGATATGATGGATGCAATTGAAGCATAAGTCAAAATGCTGATCACATGTGGCTTTGTTCGTGAAGAGCAACACCCAGATTAGGTTGCCAATATTGTACCTGTCATGAAGAAGAATGAAAAAGTTCGAGTTTGCATAAATTTTTGAGATCTTAATGCAGCTTGTCTAAAAGACAAATTTCTACTTTCGATTACCGATGTCACGATAGACAATACATGTGGTTTTGAACACATGTCTTTCATGGATAGATTTTCAGGATACAACCAGATTAAGATGCATCCAAAAGATGAAAAGCATACCGCTTTCCGTACACCCCTTGGAGTTTACTGCTATACGGTTATGTCGTTTGGTCTTAAAAATGCCGGTGCTACGTATCAACGGGCCATGAGTAATATCTTTCAAGAACATCTACGGAAAATAGTTGAATGTTATGTGGATGATATTACTGTCAAAAGTCAATTAAAAGATGATCACATTCAAGACTTGAAGACTGTATTTGAGTTGATGTGTCAACATCAACTGAAGATGACTCCCACTAAGTCTTTCTTAGGGGTTTCCAGTGGCAAATTTTTGGGATTTGTCATCACTTCTCAAGGTATCCATGTTGATCCTGATAAAATCAAAACAATTCTTGAAATGCGTCCTCCACGTAATCTGAAGGAACTCCGTGGCTTCCAAGGTCGTATTGCTTATATCACGAGATTTATATCCAATCTTTCTGGGAGATGTCAACATTTCTCTCGTCTATTAAAGAAAGGTGTATCATTTTTTTGGGATGAAGCATATCAAAAAGCCTTCAATGACATCAAGCCATACCTTACAAATCCACCTGTTCTGGTACCTCCAGTAGTAAGAAGACTATTTTTGCTATATAATCGAGCCTTATATTATATCATTCTCTTGGCGCTCTTCTTACACAGAAAAGTGATAAGGGTCATGAACAGGTAATTTATTATCTTAGTCGAATGATGGTTGGAGCTGAACACAGGTATACTCCTGTGGAGAAAGAATGTCTGGCCTTGGTTTTTGTCGATCAAAAGACACGACATTATGTGTCAGGACAAACTATTCATGTCATATCCAGAATAAAATCCTATTCGGGTATTGATGAGAAAGTCGAGTATTCTTAACTCCATGTTAGCCACCTGGACAATGTTGCTTACTCCTTATGATATGGTCTATGTACCTCAAAAATCAGTGAAGGGTCAAGCATTAGCTAATTTATTAGCAGCTCACCCTATACCTGAAACCTCTAAGCTATATGAGGACATTCCAGATGAAGTCGTGGATTGCAACATGACTTTGAGGGATGACATCTGGCAACTATACTTTGATGGAGCATCGCGGGTTGGACCTAAAGGCAATATTGTCTCCGGAGTAGTCATCGTCTTGGTCTCTCCTGATAAAATGGTCATATACCTTGCTTATTCTCTTAATGAACCATGTTCCAATAATGTGGCAGAATATAATGCTCTGCTAAGTGGTCTTCAAGTAGCAAAACAATTGGACATTGAGTTCCTGGAAGCTTATGGAGACTCTCAACTGATTGTTAATCAGGTCAGAGGGACATATGAAGTCAGAAATCCTGACCTCATTCCCTATCATTAAGTGGTAATCGAATTGGTCCTTTCATTCAAAGGATTTTTTATTGAATTCATACCACGTTCTCAAAATTTGGAAGCTGATGCTCTTACTAGTTTAGCTGCAGACTTAGCCGTTCTAATTAGAAGACAAAATACCATTACTTTGTTGGATAGAGATCTATTCTGTGTCAAGAATAATTTACATATCGAACAAAGTTATACTACAGAATCAAATTACCAGCAAAGGTATTAGAGAAGTCCATTTATTGATTATGCGGTCCACGGGATTTTACCTGAAGATCCAAAAGAAGCTGCATCAATCAAAAGACGATCATTTCGATTCTACTACGATTCTTCGTTGCATATGTTATATCGTCGTTCTTATGACGGACTTTTACTGCGTTGTCTCTCTGAGAGTGAAGCTAAGCAAATACTCCGTGAAGCTCATGATGGTGTCTGCGATACTCATCAACTGGGTCCAAAATTACAGGACCGTATTCGAAGAATGGGGTATTATTGGCCTTCTATGATAGCAGATGCTGTGGATTATGCCAGACGGTGTAAAGCATGTCAGATTCATGCCGATTTTATTCATCAACCATCTAAATTCTTATATCCTACGGCAGCTTCTTGGCCTTTCGAAGCTTGGGGCATGGATATTATTGGTCCGATTAATCCTTCTTCTATTAAAGGACATCGGTTTATCCTGGCCATAATGGATTATTTCTCTAAATAGGCGGAAGCGGTTCCCCTTGTTGAAGTGAAAACATCTAATGTGGTTAGTTTCATCAAACACCATATCATTTATCGTTTTGGAATTCTCCGAAGGATAATTCATGATAATGGACCACAATTTGCCAGTCAAGCATTTTATAAATTTTGTGACAAGAATTAAATATAAAATCTGGCTTCTACAGCTTACAATCCAGCTGCTAATGGTTTGGCCGAAGCTTTCAACAAGATAACTATTAAACTTCTCAAAAAGTTTGTCTCTTCTAATAAACGTGATTGCAATAAGAAACTTGGAGAATGCTTATAGGCTTACCGAACGATAGTTCGAACTCCTACAGGTTTTACACTATTCTCACTGGTTTACGGATGTGAGGCTGTTCTTCCACTGGAAATCCAGATTCCATCTCTTAGAATAGCCATTGCTAATGAGCTAACTACAGAGAATAATGATCGGTTGAGAGTTCAAGAACTTGAAGGTCTAGACGAGAAGCATCTTCAAGCACAACAGCACATCGAGTTATATCAAGCCCGCATATCTCAAGCTTTCAATCGTAAAGTTAAAGAGAGGGTATTCAAAGTTGGTGAGCTAGTTCTAGCTGTCCGAAGACCGATGGTGATAGCTCATAAGAGCAAAGGGAAATTCCAAGCAAAATGGGAAGGTCCTTATGTAGTCGAGACAGTATCCTCTAATGGTGCCTAAAGGTTGTCTAAACCTAATGGAGATTTCCTCATGATGCCAATTAATGGCAAATTCATAAAGAAATATTATGTCTAAATTTCTTCTTTATTCTCGAACTACCAAGGTTTGGTTAAGCTGATTATTTGTTCTCCTAAAAGAAAATTTTGATCTTCTGTCTTACCAGCTGATTTTAGAAAGAAGAAGATTTATTATTTATCATGTCCTCATGACCACTGAATAGATATTAAGTTTACTTCTTTTCTTATCTATCATGTCCATATGGCCTCTGAATAGATATTAATCTATTTTCTTTGAGTAATTATAATATGTCACGTTCATATTACCTCTGATAGTATTGTACACTCTAAAAAAACAAGATTCATTATCTATCATGT
Organism: Iris pallida; assembly: GCA_029216955.1. Lineage (NCBI taxonomy): Eukaryota > Viridiplantae > Streptophyta > Magnoliopsida > Asparagales > Iridaceae > Iris > Iris pallida. Next base: position 62,373 of record JANAVB010011797.1, read on the forward strand.
CGATATTACCTCTGGATAGATATAATATATTGAGTTTAGAAGACTTGTCATGTCCATATTACCTCTGATAGTATTTTCTATCTCATACCTATTACTTAAATTCAAAATAAATGATAGGGTCACAAAACAATGATTTCATTCATTTTTTGTAATATTACAGAAAGAAAAAGACAGAAGAATACAAAATTCTTTATTGATGATATAAAAAAAAGAATACAAAATTCTTTATTTCCTAGGGAGGAGCAGATACATCTTCGAGCAGTTTTTGCAGCTCTGCTAGACGCTTCTCACGAGAATTCAATACAGTAGCAGTAGCTATAGATCGTCGGGCTTCTGGAGTACAGAGATGGGAGAGTTCGGTGAAAGTAGCTATCATTTTATCCTTGGCATCATCAAGGGTTTTAATGATAGCTTCAACACCAAAAACCTTCCCTTCCAATATTGAGCTCTGCGTCAGATATTGGTCTCTAGCTGCAATCATCTGCTCTCTTTCTGCCTTCAAGCGAACCAACTCCGCCTCAACTTTATGAATTCTATCATCTTGCTGATGAATTCTCATGTTTGAAGTCTCATAGGCTTCTTTATGCATCTCCAGAAGGGATTTACTTTCATTCAATAAAGCTTTCTCCCTGGCAACTTTGTTGCTATAGTCCTGGAGAGATTCATTGAAAATAGTCTTCCGAGTGACGTATTCAGCTGATAAAGCATCATACTCGATTTAGATGAGACTTTCAAGAGTTTTACTTGACAGCCTTAGATATTCTTTAATAGGTTGTTCAAGTCCTTCCACTACCTTCTCCAAAGCTGCGGCTGTCTCAGCGTCATTGAACATAACAACATTCCTGATCATGAGAGCAATTGCAGCCTTCAAGCTTTCATAATTAAGGCCCTCCTTCAAGACCATCTTGATCAAAGCTGCCAAGGTTTTGTAGAAAGTTTCAGTATGGATCTTAACTAAGAGATTCATTTCTGCATTAGAGCTCGGCGTGGCAGCAAGGTCTACCAAATCCCTCTTCTGAAGACTGGGAGCAGATGTTATTGTGGCCTTGTTAGCAAGTTGAGTTAAAGCTATTGTTGATGTTGCTACCATGGTTAATTGATCCCTAGGAGCTTTAGAAACAATATCTTTAGCACTTTTATGGATCATTGCTCCAGCCGTTTCTGGAACTAAAACTATTTGAGTTTCGGTGGTGGCGATTGTTGCAGAAGGAATGGTGACTATTATAAATGATTTAGGTTCAGACATTGTCTTCTCAGGAACTTGTGTCGGATCAGTAGCAATAACTGAAGATGCTATTACTACGTCTTCGATTTTGGTGTATGAGTTGACAATATCTTCATCACCTTCTGGGAGTACTTCAGTTGTAGTTGGTTCTTTTGCAACTGGTTCTTCTTCTGTAGCTGTTTCTTTATCTACGGTTGGTTCTTCTTCTCCAGTTACTCCTTCATCTGCAGTTGGTTCTTCTTCTCGATCTTCAGCAAGAGAAGGCAATCCTTGCTGGGCCTCTACTTCAGGCTCTTGTTGTACCTCTGCGAATGGGGAATATTCTTCTTGGACAGTATCTTCTTTTGAAGAAGAACTCTCTCCTTCAGACTCCATTTGAATAGTTTCCTGAGGAGGAGGAGGAGGAGCCACAGGCTTTACTGTAGTGATGACACCTAAAAAAATTAAGCAAAATAAGTTAATATACAAAATCGTAATACATAATTTTATATAGATTTGGTGTAAATTATATTTACCTAGAGTAGGTGCAGAACGTGCCAAGGGTGAATCATAATCTTGATCCCAGTCATCATCGTCAAAATCAAGAGCCGGTTCATCCGAGGGGATGGGCTCCGGATCATTAGTACGAGTCGTGGCGGTGTCCTCAATAACTTGCACCTTCTATGGTGAAGTCAGATGTGTAGAGGTGCTGAGACGTCCAGGAGATATGAGCCCCATAGCTTCTGTTGATGCTGCGGGCTGAGATGCTGAAGACCCTTCTCCAGGATGAGCTGAAGAAGATGCAATGTGTTGAGGCTCCTCGACTGAAGTTTCACTCTATGGAGTAGCGTCTCTCTGTCTAGTAGGCCCTTTAACAGTGACTTTTTTCTTCTTCTCCTGGATAGTAACAGCTGTATTTGATTTCCGCTTCCGAGTTTTGGAGATGATAATTGGTCCTGCAGCTGGTTCCCCAACTCCCGTAGGAATTACTTCCAGATACTCGTCTGGAACAGCAACATCATCGGGTATGTGCGAAGGTACCCTAACTGGTTCTTCGATATTTCCTTCTTTGGCCCATCGAAGACTCCCCTTCATGTTGTAGTCATTCGCGAAGGAGCGAATGGATGCATAAAAATGAGCATACGTATGAAGCATTCGTAACTCAGTTGTACTTGTAGCAGTTAATACACGGAATCTAGCACCGGTACATGCAGTGCTAAAGTACCTCTATGCTCTTGTACCATCAATTAATTTTCTATAATGGTGGAAGCTGGTGGAGGGATTACCAACGTAAAGTTGGTCATATCCAAACTGACGAACGAACCGACTGGATAGATACGGTTCGAACGCACAGTTGTCTTCATTCCTATACATCAGATGTGAGGGTCTGATGCACATTAGCCATTTAAAAATTGGCGCAGGTAATGAAGTCCTACTTTCACCTATATCTTCAAACTGTATCCCGAAACAGTCAGCTGGGACTGGTGGTCTTGTACAGAAAAAGTTCCAACCGTAGGAATAGTTGAGTGTTGCCCGGGTGTCTGCCACAAAAGTTGTAGCCCATGTGGCTTTATTAAACTTCTGGAGGAATACCTCCGTATCATTCCCAGGCCTGGTGGCAACAAACTGCAGTTGTGATGCAACAACCAGTCCATCAGATAAGTGTAGGGCATCTCCACCCTAGGGAAATCTTTTTGGTGAGGAGCATTGTTGATCAGTTCATCACCAAATGCTCGCAAACCTGCATTTATCCGGCATACAATTACCGATAACAGGTTAATTCTGACTTTGAATACCAAATATACTGCTGGCCATAGTACGTTTTGGTGAATCCTGTCAGCTGTGCTAATCTCTGGTACGACCCATCTTCGTAGCTACAGGGAAAGGAAGCCTGTTAGCAAGGCTTCTTTTAAGAGCTTTCGGCTGCCATGTCTCAGAAAGCTCAATGCTTCGGTCCCAGCAGGGAATTCTCCAGCCTTGGTGGCCAAATATTTATCCGAAAACTTATAGGTGGACATCCAAGTGTTTATTGAATCAGGAGGGATGATTGAACAAGGGTTGATAGGTTGAGCCTTGTTATCTTAAAATTTCTCTTTGTCATCCTTGGATATTCTATTCTTATGGTAGAATAGATATGTTGTCCATTTATTAATGTATGCCAAATGAGATCCACTTTCATATATAGTGGTGCAAGTCAGATAGTAGCACATCAATTCTTAGTATACCTCAACTAACAGAGGATTTTTCTCCCTGATCTCTGCTAGTTCCCGGTTGGAGGGAACATATTCTTCATACGGAGCTTCACCTATTGGCAGCTTGGAGATAAACTGCATCTCATGCAGTGCAAAGCCCATTTTACCTATCGGAGTTGCAAAAGTCCCTGTTGAATTGATATACAACTCCATTAAAGACAAGAACAGGTTATTGTTCATTGGTATGCCCTGACTTATGGAGGCTACTGCTTCATATAGTCCAATGGCTTGCAGTTCTGTTTTGAAGTTCTTCATTATCTAGGCACTAAGTTGAATCCAGTTCTGATTATGAGGGGTCATCCACCCTGGCAGCCTAGGGTTGGCCTGGGAATGTAATACTGAGGCCTTCAAAAGCTCATTTACGAACATTGGGATCTGCACTGGTTGAATCAAAGCTGAATCCTCGCTTGGTATGAATCCATGCAGTAGACCGGCAAAAGGAATGATACCACCACTGGGAGTACCGGTATGGTAGCCCATTTGGTTGGCCCCGTCCCTCTTAAAAATAATTCTGCCTGGTCTACCATGACTGCTGGGATTCAGGTTCCATAACATCTGTCTTGGATGGGTGGCATGTACAAATAAAGATAGGGGATAATTCCTTGCCATGTCTGGGAGATACATCGCCCTCTCTTCAAATTTAAACACCCAAGCCTCCTTCTTGGGGTTGGTTTGTGATTGGAAATCTATAGCATCCCCAAACATGAAAGCAGACTTCAAAAATTGCTGGCCATCTAGCGACACCAGCAATTCTTCATTCATCAATGACAGCAGCATCCTGTCTCCCTGGGCAGCTATTAGTTGTGTCTCTCTTTAGGGTTAGGGAATTCAACATGAGGCAAATTCTCCAAGTAGTTTGAGCCCACCATACTAGCTGGTGAGCCGAATACCTCTGCGAGAGGATGAATTTGCAAGTCGACTGCCAAAAGAAAAAGAAGAATCAAGTTAGTAAAAATCTAATTTGAATTTTATGCAGATGACTTATTTTGAATTTTACGCAAAAAAATTAAAGACTCTGTACTAGAGAGCTTGACTATACAAAACTTTACGCTTACGCGTAGAAGTTAAGTTGATTAAAATTAAAAATTAATTGCAAAAGTTCTCTGTTTTCAGAATTGACTATTTTTACGCAAAAACTTATCACTTGCGTATTTTACGCTGACACATATAGATGTGAGCGTATTTTATGCTTTACGCTGGCGCGTATAGACGTGAGCGTATGTTGTTTTTACGCTGGCACATATAGATGTGAGCGCATTTAATATTTTACACTGGCACGTATAGACGTGAGCGTATGTTGTTTTTACGTTGGCACATATAGATGTGAGCGTATTTAATGTTTTACGCTGGCACGTATAGTCGTGAGCGTATGTTGTTTAGATTTTTACGCTAAACACGTATAGATGTGGGCATATTCTGTTCTTTACGCTGGCACGTATAAATGTGGGCGTATTTGTTGATTTTTATTCTACGCTGACACGTATAAATGTAGGCGTGAAGTTTAGGGTCCGGATTCTTCTTCTCCGACGAACCCAGGGCCAAATTAGGTAGAATTCTACCTATCATGGCCGGAGCCACAGCGGGGTGGATCCTTCGAGTTGTTTCTGATGATGTGACGGCAGCATCTGTACGCTCACTCCTCGACGAAGCAGCGGCGGGCTTCTTGCCCTTGGTGCCGGCGGTGGTCTTGCTCTTGGGGGCCATTTGAACTAAGATTGCGAAGAAAAAAATAGTATTCGAAGATTGAGAATCGCGAGAATGACTAAAGTTCTCTCTCTACCAGTTGAACTCTATTTATAGAGAATTTTGAAATCGGTTTAAATTCTCAAAAATTACGCTGACTGTTGGATATCCCAAATATTACGCTTCTAAGCTGACCATTGCACATCCCAAACTTTACACAGACTGTTGGATATCCCGAACTTTATACTTCTTTTCAAAGTAATTCAAATCTTAAAAAAAATTTGAAAACTTTGAAGGGGGTCTTGTAGAAGCATAAATAAATTTTGTAGACCAAGACAAAGAAGTTGAGAGCTTTACGCAAGTTAAACTGAGTCAAATTCAAACTTTACGCAGAGATCAAACAGAGTCTAACTCTACGCGAACTACTTTACGCGAGAGCCATCCTCAAACCTTTGCACGGGAGACAGGCTGTCCACATCGCATTTAATGTGCGTGATACTGTTCTGACGGAATGATTTTCTGACAACATGTTGCACAGAAGCCAAGAATATTTTTTTACACCAAACCCAACACTTGTCGTTTATCGTGCAGATGGGCTACTTTACGCTCAAGAGACTGCTTCTTTTACGTATAAAAGCTATTCGAGTTTTTACGCTCACGGCTTTTATGTGCGTAGACTTTATTTGAGGTAATTATACGCTCAAGGCTACTTTTCAGCCACTTTACGCAGGAAGTCAATTTTGGGTTATTTTACACCCAGTCTGCTACTTTACGCAGGAAGTTTATTTTGGGTTATTTTTACGCCGAATCTTTTCTGGCTATGTGAGAACGTGGTCTGCATACGTGACTTTCATGCCATACTTATCGAGAAACGTGTGTACTTGCTCTCCCTATATTGTTGAAGTTATGGGACACGTGTCACCATACGTAGAGATCAAAACTCTACATGGGATATGTGTCATCACGCGTAAAGGTTGATTTTCAATCGTGGGTGGTAGTTACTTGCGTAGAGACCCAATTTTGTTACTTTTTACGCACAGAGGGTCTAGTCTATAAATAGACTTATTTTTAACACAAGAAGACATCAAGAGAGAGATACATAGAAAGAGATTCTGAGAAAACTCATACTTTCAGAGTGATATTTTCCAGAAGCATTTCTTCAACTTTTTCTCAAGAACAGGGTGAAGCAAAGCAGGAAAGCATTCGACTGTGCCATCAGTGCCGATGTGTCGATACCTTTCTGGTAACTTAGTTCTTCCGATTGTTCATCTTCTTCAAGTAGTTTTCTTCATCATCATCGTATGGTCCAAGAAACAAAGTGATCGCTCTCAGATCAGACTTCCATAGTAATACTTTCCAGAAACAATTTGTACTTTTGTACTTTTGTCTTGTTTTCTTTCAAAAGCTACTTTTAGGGATTTTGTTAAGTAAAACACCCCCTGACTTGAGTCACGCACATAAGCGCTCAAGTGGCAGTGAGTTTTTACCGGTCGAGGCTTCGAAGCACTCAGACCAGTTTTGTATAGCTTTTTATTGGCTATGTGCATGACTGTTAACCCAGGCCTTCGGTCAGCTGTTGGCATAGCACATTGATCGCGCAAGACGCGTGCCGCCTTGGACTTCTTTCTACTACCCCTAGAAGGTGCATAGTATTCAGAATCCAACAGAGTGGTTGGCATAGCACTTTGGCTGTGTAAGGCACGTGCTGCCTTGGATCTTTTCACGTTACCCCTAGAAGGTGCGTAACGTTCAGAATCCAACATAGCCTTATCCGATGGATAGGCAATTCTGTTAAAGACAGAAGTTCTCGTCTGCGCAGCTTCCTCCATTAGCGGGTGGGTTATTGTGTGCTTCTTCTGGCATTGTACCTTTGTTAAGACCACCATAGGGGAGCTGCCCTCCTCGCTGCGCTTTCCCGAAGCGAGAACTGAGCAAGGCGGCATGGCCGCAGCAGCCGAAATCTTTTTCATGGCTGAAGAACAGTTTGGCAACTCTAGAGGGGGGGTGAATAGAGTATATATGTATAATGACCAATTAAAAATTAACTCTTTCACTAACAATAAATAATCAGAGTAAAATGCGGAATATAAATGAAAGACAAGAGAGCATACGCAAACACAGCAATTTTAACCTGGTTTCCCTCGTGGAGGACTAGTCCAGGCCTGAGAACTCTAGCTCAGGATTAAATCCACTATTTGTGAAATAGTAGCTTACAACCCGTGCCTTTACTTCAGAAGAGCACGTCAACTTCTTACAGAGAATCGCAGTGGCGATTGCTTGGAATTGTCCAAGCGATTTCTTCACTCTTGCACAAGAATCCTAAATGAGAGATGCTGAGCACTCGAGACTTAGGAGGCTTGTGGCTAGTAGATGAGAAGGGTATGGCTTATAGAGCTTGTAGGAGAGAAGAGAAGAGAAGATTGAGTGATTCAAAATGAGAGAATTCATGCCCTATTTATACTGATTTTAGGGACAGAATTCGGCTAGAATTCGGGTAAGGAAATTCAAAAATTTGGCCGTTGGACAGCTAGCAAACAGTTAACCCTAAAATTAGGGTTCCTGATTTCTAGGGGACAGAGTTCGGCCCGAACTCTGTGTGGAGGCAGAGTTCGGCCCGAACTCTGTCTCCAGAGCACAGAATGGTCCTAAGAGGGACTTGTGGGCAATTTGGTTTTGGTGGAGCTTGGGATTTTGGGTAGGCTTGTAGACTAAGTTCCAAGAGCTCAGCATAACTCAGAGTACATAGATCTAGACTCAATGAAATCATAAAATACAGACTCCAGAACACACTGAGAGCTGAAGACTGAGCTGTCATCTGTCTTGAACTGAATGCAGTCGTCGTGTGTCGTATTGAATTAATACAAGTATTATTTGGTCAATGTAGTCAATATTTGGTTGACTGTGACTTTGTGTCAACAATCTCCCCCATATTGATAATTGACAAAATAATATATGTATATTTCAATATTCATACCTGGACACAGTTGATTGTAATATAGCTCCATAGCTCCCCCATAAACGATGCCTGAGCTAAGCGAAAATAGCTCCCCCATAAATCATGAGTGGTGTCGAGCTAGAAACTATAGCTCTCCCCCGTACAAAATGCATAGTACCTGTGATCTGATAGATAATATTTTCCAGAGCAAGAAGCACAGATATACACAGATATACGAATGCATAGAACCAGTAATAGATTCCCAAAACAAAAATATACATATGTTTTCTCCCCCTTTTGGCAGTTAGCAATATAAGAAGCAATGAATAGTAATGCAACCACACTAAGAGAAGAAACAGTATAATTTTAAGCAAAATAAGCACTGACAGAGAATGATAATAAAGATAGATAATGTCATCCACCAAACCAAGTGGCCAACTCATAAACAGAGTACATAAAACCAGCTACATAAATCCATGATAAACTAAATAACTGAAAGCAAAAGTAACTAAGATCATCAGCAGTAGCAGCAGCAGCAGATAGTAGCCAATCTCCATCATGGAGCACGAGAAGATCCTGGAACATCTGATGGACCAGGGAAAGATCCAACGAAAAGGTCCTGGAACATCTGAAGATCCACAAAAGTATCATCTGGATCCATATACTGCATGACCCACGGATCATCAATGCGATAACCCGCGCGCGCTGGATCCCGCTCAATAGGCACATGCAGATCAGGATGACGAGCAAGTGAATACCGCATATCATGCAGAGAGTTCCCAAGGGCACTAATCTGCAGAGTGGTACGGTAATCATGCTGCGTCCAGCGATCATCCTCAATAGCAAAACGATCGCGAAGCATAGTCTGAAGTGAATCCAAAGTGGCAGGAGGTGCAGTCTGACCGAGTGAAGGGGCGTCAGGCTCCTCATCAGCAGACAAATCAGTAGCAGCAACAGGCTGAAGGAGTCGTGCCGGAGATAAAAAGGTAGGTGCCAGCAGAAACGGACAGGCATCAAGTGGTATATGAAAAGCACGAAAGATCATAGGAAGATACAGAGGATAAACCAAAGCTCGTGGTTTCCTCCTACAGCGAATCATCCAGTCCATCATAGTACGTGGAAGATTGAAATGAATTCCAAAGTGAAGATGATAAAGAGCAGAAATTTCAAGATAAGTGATTTCATCAGGGGAACCGATCTTGGGTAGAATGGTGTTAGAAATGATCCAATGAAGATCAGAAAAATATGGGTTGAGATATTTTGTCATGAGCTTTCGAGGACGTGTGTAAGGAGTGCACAGATCGTCCTTGAAGCTTTCAAGAGAAAGTCCGTTGGGAAAATGGAACGAGCGAGCATCAACAAGCCTTTCCCAAGAACTTGGCTCAAGAAGATCAAGATATTCTGCTAATTCAAAGTCATCAAACGAGATATCGATACCAGCAACTCGTGAATAAATACGAAGATCATCAAAGGTTAAGTTGCAGTAGAACATTTGAATGGCATGACGATAAATAGCAGAAGATGTAGTGATTAGTTCATCAATATAAAGGTCATGGAATAAAGAATCATATTGAGAGAATATTGAAAAATTGATAGGATGTCCTGTGAATACCTGACGATTCCGAAAGTCACTAAACCAGTTGTTTGATGCATCAAGTGAGACAAAAAGTCTATTGTCATAAGTGGAAGGATGTAGAGGATGAGGTGGATTGAACAAAGGGTGAGGTGGTTGAGGTAGTTCAATGATTTGTTCAATTGATGGAGAAGAATCTGAAGAGGAAATACTCTCAATTCGAATCCTCTTCCCACGATTGAACAAGCAAGGAGCCATTTAAAAGATTTTAACTAGAAGATAGAAAATATGAATGATACCTCAAACAGGTAAAGAACAATGGAGGAGAATGGAGAGGAGACACCTTTTTGTTGATTTGAGAAGCAATGGGGTACTCTGGATCAAAAACTAGGGTTAGGGTTTTAAGGAAAGAGTGTGTATAGGTGAGAAAAGGTGGTAATAGTGAAGGAGAGAGGTAGAATCCCGACATAAAGTAGGGTTTTGTCTTATGGTCGGATGAAATATTGACCATAGGATTAGAAAAGATCCAACGGTGGAGCCAGATCCCGATTCTGGAACCTAGGTACCGAACTCGGCCCGAACTCTGATAGGGGCAGAGTTCGGCCCGAGTTCTGGTTCAATAGTCCAGAACTGAAAATAGGCAAAAGTCAGGAAGAAAATGTTTAATAAATAAACAAAATGATAGTCGGGGAAAACAAAGAGTGTTGAATGCAAATAAGAGGTATACAGAAAGTAGAATGAACTTTTAAAAAATGTCAATTAGGCAATATTAAATCGAAACAAACCATATAATAAATAAGGACATATACTGCAGTTCAATAGTCCAAATTTGCCATGGGTTAGCTGCAGGGGCCGGATCCCAGCTAGCGGTAGTCCTGAAGACTAGTGCACCGTGTCGCTTAGGCTTTTACGCCTTGTTGTCAGAAGGGCCCTTTCGGCTTGTACCCATACCAAATTCTTCGTAAAGGAATCACAATATACTCGATATTTACGCAGGTGAGTTTCAATTTATGACTGCTTCATCTAAGATTCCAAGTTCACGACAAAGAAAATTAAAGCGCTCTTCGGATAGTGGCTTAGTAAAGAAATCTGCTAGCTGATGATCAGTGTCAATAAATTCTAAGTTAATCGTGCCATTTTGCTGATGATCACGCAAAAAGTGGTGTCTGATCTCAATGTGTTTAGTGCGTGAGTGACAGACAGGGTTCTTAGTCAAATTTATGGCACTAGTATTGTCACAGAATATAGGAATATGCATGAAAGATAACTTATAGTCTTCAAGGGTTTGCTTCATCCACAGAATCTGTGCACAACAATGCCCAGCTGCTATATATTCAGCTTCTGTTGTGGATAGTGCGACAGAGTTCTGCTTCTTGCTAAACCATGAGACTAGAGCCTTTCCTAACAAATGACACGTGCCGCTCGTACTTTTACGGTCGACCTTGCATCCAGCAAAGTCAGCATCAGAGTAACCGATGAGGTCAAATGATGTTGACTTGGGATACCATAGGCCCACTGTAACCGTACCCTTAAGGTATCGAAAGATACGCTTAACCGCAGTCATGTGAGATTCCTTAGGATTTGCTTGATATCTAGCACATAGGCAAACACTAAACATGATATCGGGGCGACTAGCAGTTAAATAAAGTAAGCTGCCTATCATACCTCGATACTTACGTTGATCAACAGGTTTGCCGCTCTCATCTGGTTCGAGTTTGGTTGAAGTAGCCATTGGCGTGCTAATTGGTTTGACGTTGTCAAGGTCGAACTTCTTCAGCATGTCCTTGGTATACTTCGATTGACAGATGAAAGTTCCATTTGTCAGTTGCTTTACTTGCAGGCCAAGAAAGTAGTTGAGCTCTCCCATCATGCTCATCTCAAATTCTGTCTGCATACACTTGGCAAATTCTTGACAAAGAGTTTCATCAGTAGATCCAAAAATAATATCATCAACATAAATTTGAATTAATAGAATGGTGTCTTTGAAAGATTTGATAAACAGTGTAGTGTCAATTTTCCCTTTAGAAAAACCTTTCTCAAGCAGGAAGCTGCTTAGCCTTTCATACCAAGCTCTGGGAGCTTGTTTAAGGCCATAAAGCGCTTTCTTTAGCTTGAACACGTGGTCGGGAAATTTGTGATTTTCAAAGCCAGGGGGTTGTTTGACATAAACTTCCTCCTTAATAAAGCCATTCAAGAAAGCACTTTTAACATCCATTTGAAATAATTTAAAGTTCTGATGATTGGCAAAAGCACAAAGCATCCGAATGGATTCTAGTCTAGCAACAGGAGCATATGTCTCATCGTAGTCGATACCTTCCTCTTGGTTGTATCCTTGAGCTACTAGACGAGCTTTGTTACGTGTGACTGAACCATCTTCATTTACTTTGTTTCTAAACACCCATTTGGTACCAATTATTGAGTGATTAGCCGGTTTAGGAACTAGTTCCCATACTTGGCTTCTCTCAAATTGGTTGAGTTCTTCTTGCATAGCAGAGATCCAAAATTCATCAGTAAAAGCTTCAGAAATGTTTTTAGGCTCTACTTGTGAAATGAAGGCAGTGCTAGCAACAGAGTCTCTTAATGATGATCTAGTAGTAACTCCACGTGAAACTTCACCTATGACTAAATTTTCTGGATGAGAAGGTTTGAATGAGAATTTCTTAGGCAAACCCTCCAGAGAATTAGTTTCAGTTGAAGTATTCATTGGAGTAGAGGAAGTTGATGGCACAACATCATCATCAAGAGTACTTACTGCACTGTTATCTTCATTAAAAGTCACATTAGTTGACTCCTCCACAATAAGTGAGCGTTTATTGAAAACTCTATATCCCTTACTTTTGGCAGCATAACCAAGAAAGATACCATCGTCAGCTTTGGCATCAAATTTGCCTAAGTTGTCTTTGGTGTTAAGGATAAAACATCTGCAGCCAAAAACTCTGAAATAAGAAACATTTGGGGTTCTCCCAAACCAAAGCTCATAGGGTGTTTTCTTCGAAATGGGACGAATAAGCACCCTATTCAAAATGTGGCATGCTGTACTTACAGCCTCTGCCCAAAAATATTTCGGAAGAGAAAATTTATTCAACATGACTCTAGCCATATCGCCAAGAGTCCTATTCTTCCGCTCCACAACACCATTTTGTTGAGGAGTTCTAGGACAAGAAAATTCATGATCAAAACCATTTGCATTACAAAAACTTTCAAAATCTGAATTTACGAATTCGCCTCCATGATCACTTCGGATTCGAGTAATCATGTAGCCTTTTTCGTTTTGAACTTTATTTACAAAAACTTTGAAAACAGAGATAGCATCGCTCTTATTAGCGAGAAAGAAAACCCAAGTAAATCTCGAAAAATCATCAACAATAACAAAAGCATATAGTTTGCCACCAAGGCTAGCTATTCTACTAGGACCAAATAAATCCATATGGAGTAATTGCAAGGGTCTAGTAGTACTTACAGAATTGATGGAATGAAATGAGGATTTAGTTGCCTTGTTTAGTTCACATTCGGCACATACCGTGTCCTTTTTGAATGTGATGTCAGGCAATCCTCTCACTAGCTTCTTGGTAGAAAGCCTGGATATAGCATCCATGTTGGCATGACCGAGACGCTGGTGCCAAAGTAGTCGTTCGTCTTTGTGGGCATATAAACATCTACCTGCATTGTTAGTATTTATAGAGAGATAGAAAATATATATATTGTCCTCTCTTTTCCCTTCAAAAGCAATGTCTCCTGTTGACCTATCGTAGATGTAGCAACAGTTTTGTCCAAAGTTAATATCATATCCATGATCAGCAAGATGGCTAATGCTGAGCAGGTTATGCTTTAACTCGGTCACTAGGCAGACATCCTTTATAACAGGAGAAGGAGGATGACCAATGATACCGTTACCTATTATGTGCCCTTTGAGATTGTTACCGAAGGATACGTATCCTTCTCTTTTCATCGATAGTGATGCAAAAAGATTTGCGTCTCCCGTCATATGTCGCGAGCATCCACTATCGAGAATCCACTTACTCTCAGTTGAGGAGGAAAGGTCCACCTACATCAAGAGTAGATGTGACCTTTGGTACCCATTTTCTCGAGGGTCCTGAAAAGTTAGTTTTTGGAAACCAAGCATATATTTTCTTGTCTACCAGTCTTCTAATTCTACACTGTGGTGAGATGTGTCCATGTTTTCCACAGTAAGTACAGATGGCATTTTTATTTATACTGGGAGCATGAGAATGATATCTATGAGCAACAGGATGAGGATGATTTGGAGAGTTAGCATGGTAATGATGACTATGCTTAGAGTGAGTTACATGATGATTATGTCTGTGTGTCATAGCATGATGATATTGACTGTGAGGAGTGGCATGCTGAAATTGTCTATATGGCATAGTGTGATGTTGTGGCATGATATGATGATTTTGCTTATGTGGCATAACATGATGATTTTGTCTACGTGGCATGGCATGTTGATGAGGTATGGTATGATGACTTTGTCTATGTGTAGAGTGATATTGGTTGTGTCTTTGTGCAATATGATGAGTATGGGGAGTATTTTTACGTGCATGCGGTTTGTGAAAGTTTGTGTATATAAATGCATGGTTATGTGCTGTATGAGGGTGATGTGGTTGACTAGCATGAGTGGTGTTGTGCTCATGTGATTGGGTTTGAGGTTTAGCAACCTGTTTTCCCAATTTGATTTCTAATCTTTTAGAAACAGCTTGTAATTCATCAACCTTAATATTTAAGCCATAAATCTTAGTCATAGAAATCTTGTGTCTACTCTTTTCTTCAGCAAGCAATGTGTTGAGAGTAGTGATGTCTTGAGTTTGTTGCTCAATGCGTGCTTCAGCATCATGTAAGCTTAATTTAAGCTTGGATACTTCATCAGTGTCATTTGTGGGAGATGTATTTCTAACATTATTAAGAAGCAAGGAAATTCTTTGTATCTCATCTTCTAGACTTTTGATTTTGTCCTTGGCATGCTTGTATTTACCGATAACCTTTTTGTGATCATCAAGTAAATCGGTGAAAGCATCGCCAAGTTCATCAAAAGAGAAGTCATCTAAAGTTTCGTTTGATACCTTGGTGGAATTTGCCATGAGGCAAACATTTGCTTTGTCTTGAGGAGAGTTCTTTTCTTCCTCGGAGTCACTTGCTTCGCTTTCATGCCAGATGCTTGTGTTGGCATATCTTTTTGATGAGTTCTTCTTGTAGGGCTTTTCATACCGGTTGCTCTTCTTTAAGAGCGGACAGTCTCTTCTGACGTGTCCAGTCTTTTTGCAACCATAGCAAGTTGGCTCTTCTTCATCGTCTTCTTGTGGTTCCTTCTTTCTTTGATTGAAGCGAAGGAATTTCTTGAAGTTACGTACCATGAGAGCTTGGTCTTCATCATCTGAGATATCGTCTTCAGTCTCATCGTGATCAACCTTTCGTCGATGGACTTTGAGTGCTATCTCCCTGGTCTTCGGAGCAGGCTCTTCGAAGTCCTTGAGGTCAAGCTCGTGAGTCATGAGCTTGCCCATCAAAGTCTCCATAGACATACTTGCGAGATCATTTCCTTCTATGATGGCTGTCACCTTAGGGTTCCAAATCTTTGGTAACCCTCTGAGTAGCTTGCGGATCTTCTCATGGTTTGAGTACTGCTTACCAAGCGAGGATAACGGGTTGATGATGTCGAGGAATCTTGTAAACATTTGAGTGATCGTCTCATTTGGCTTCATCTTAAAGGCTTCATACTCTTGAGTGAGACGGCTTATCTTTGATTCCTTGACTTGAGTGGTTCCTTCATGCGTCACTTCCAGAAGTCTCCATACTTCATGAGCAGTGGTGCATGTAGAGACCCTGTTAAACTCGTTCCTGTCTATAGCACAGAATAAAGCATTAATAGCCCTAGCATCTAGACTTGCCTGTTTCTTCTCCTCGACAGAATATTTGTCGTGTGGCTTCTCAATGAGGTCACCATCGACAACTATTCTGGCGGGCTTTTTGTAACCGTCAGTTACGACAGTCCACAGGTCAAAGTCTAGAGACTTCAGATAAAAACTCATCCTTGTTTTCCAATATGTGTAGTTAGTCCCATCAAATAGGGGAGGCCTATGAGTGGACTGACCTTCACCATGATTGGAGATCAAGGATTGTGTGGTTGCCATGGATCAGCTCTTAGGATGTTAGTCCTTATAAAGAGAACAGAGCTCTGATACCAATTGAAGAACAGTTTGGCAACTCTAGAGGGGGGGTGAATAGAGTATATATGTATAATGACCAATTAAAAATTAACTCTTTCACTAACAATGAATAATCAGAGTAAAATGCGGAATGTAAATGAAAGACAAGAGAGCATACGCAAACACAGCAATTTTAACCTGGTTTCCCTCGTGGAGGACTAGTCCAGGCCTGAGAACTCTAGCTCAGGATTAAATCCACTATTTGTGAAATAGTAGCTTACAACCCGTGCCTTTACTTCAGAAGAGCACGTCAACTTCTTACAGAGAATCGCAGTGGCGATTGCTTGGAATTGTCCAAGCGATTTCTTCACTCTTGCACAAGAATCCTAAATGAGAGATGCTGAGCACTCGAGACTTAGGAGGCTTGTGGCTAGTAGATGAGAAGGGTATGGCTTATAGAGCTTGTAGGAGAGAAGAGAAGAGAAGATTGAGTGATTCAAAATGAGAGAATTCATGCCCTATTTATACTGATTTTAGGGACAGAATTCGGCCAGAATTCGGGTAAGGAAATTCAAAAATTTGGCCGTTGGACAGCTAGCAAACAGCTAACCCTAAAATTAGGGTTCCTGATTTCTAGGGGACAGAGTTCGGCCCGAACTCTGTGTGGAGGCAGAGTTCGGCCCGAACTCTGTCTCCAGAGCACAGAATGGTCCTAAGAGGGACTTGTGGGCAATTTGGTTTTGGTGGAGCTTGGGATTTTGGGTAGGCTTGTAGACTAAGTTCCAAGAGCTCAGCATAACTCAGAGTACATAGATCTAGACTCAATGAAATCATAAAATACAGACTCCAGAACACACTGAGAGCTGAAGACTGAGCTGTCATCTGTCTTGAACTGAATGCAGTCGTCGTGTGTCGTATTGAATTAATACAAGTATTATTTGGTCAATGTAGTCAATATTTGGTTGACTGTGACTTTGTGTCAACAATGGCTTCGTCGTTCAGGGGGTTCTGGAGCGCAGTCCCCTCCGTCGTGCTGCTCATCGCAGCTGCCTTCGACACCCTGTACGTCGAGTCTTCTTCAATTTTATGAACCGCTTCGAAGGACTCGAATTCTCTTTAGAAAGGAGATTTTCAAAAGCTTTTTGGTCGCAATATATGACCAACGTCTTTTAAGAAGATCCCAGCAAGTTGTCGTCAGATTGTGTCACCACCTTCTCGTTGGAGGAGAAGGAAGTCCCCAGCAGAGTCACCATCTTGTTTGCCATAATAAAAGGTTATACGAACTTTTTGTATATTAAACGTGTAAAGCGTAGAATCGATTCCTAAAGTGGAGATCTAAGTACAAAATTTTTGGAGAAGTGTGATGGTGGAGATCGAGCACTACAATGGCTCCTTTACTCCGTTGACGATCTGACGACGGGTTGAACTTGCTCTAGCTTTCTGATGCTTGTGACTGGAACTCTGGGTTACTAATCGAGAGGACGCCAAAGTTATAAAGATTTTGAAGCTTCTTTTTTGAAGAAAAACTCCTTCTATTTATGGGCGAGCACATATACGATATGCATAAGGATTGTGCAGGAACGCTGCACGTGGGGATATGAGAGAATCTTGAGGCTGCACGGTGAGGGTTGCTACAGAGCTGACACGTAATGGACGCCGGGATTCTCTTTTATCAAGATCTTGGGGAGTTATCAACATAACTGAATAAATGACACTTGGCATGCGTTTAGTGTTGATTGGATGAACTTGAGTAGATTCTGTTCCTATCCCCGAGTTAGATTTTGTCCTTATCTTAGGGGGCCATTGGTTTAAACAAACCGACTAGATATCGCCCACGTCTATAGGAACAAACTCCGTCCTTATTCGTGGGTTAAACAAACCAATATGATATGTTCTTATCAACATAATCAAAATTTGTTCTATCTTAATAGCGGTGGTTTAAGCAAACCAATTGGGTGATATCTGACAAGATATAGGTACCCGCTTGTGGCCATGTGGGACAATGTTACCTCACAGGACCGCGCATCTATACAAACTGCGCTTCTGGTGAGGCTTCGATGTCACTGCGCTTTCGGGCGACGAGTAGATCGTGTTTTCGAAGACGATGGGGTCACTGCACTTTTGGGCGATGAGGAGACTGTGCTTCAGGCGATGGAGTCAGTGCGCTTTGGAGCGACGAGTATACTGTGTTTTGAAGACGACGGAGTCACTGTGCTTTTAGATGACGAGAAGACTGTGTTTCGAAGATGACAGAGTCAATGTGCTTTAGAGCAACGAGTAGACTATATTTCGAAGACGTCGGAGTCACTGAGCTTTTGGGCTAGGAGGAGACTGTGTTTCAAAGACTACAGAGTCACTGTGCTTTGGAGCGACGAGTAGACTTGCGCTTGAGGCAACAAAGTGTCAGCAGAATGAGCCATTGAATGGACTGCGCATCTTGTTAGAATGGAATGAGCTGTGCTTCTGGGTTGAAGCGAGGGAGCTGCGCTTCTGAGTCGAACCGAAGTGATCGTACTTCTGAGTCGAGCTGAAGTTGATACACTTCTGAGTCGAACTGAAGTAGCTGCGCTTATGAGTCGAATGAGCTAGTTTTTGTCGGAGTCATATGAGCAATTTAATGACTGCTCTTTTAATGGATGAGTCAGTCATCCTCTTCTTTAATTGCCGCTATCATTTGGGGAATTCAATAAGTTTGTGGCCTAGGATTCAGTCAAATGAAACTTTAAATAAGATTCATTATGCTGAGTCCTAGGTTCATCCCATTAATTTGGGGATCTTTGACCGATTGACACGTGGCATTTGGGGTTGAACCACACACAACCAATATAAAAGGGAAGCTTTTCTGAAGAGTTACGTCCACTATCTCTTAGCATTCCCACCTTCATGCTCGATCCTGAATTGGCTTCGAACGGCCGTTAGCCTTGCACAAGTCGACTATTGGTTATGGATCTCTTCGTTCAAATAAGCTATATCATTGTAGAAGAACTGCTACTGGATTTTGAGATGCACTTGAGAGTTTGGCATGAGGAGTTTGAACCTGAACAACATCTTGGAGGTCTTCGAAATCCAAGCTTCCGGGTTTGGATTGATTGCCAATCCGAAGAGCCACAGGTTGTGCTCTGCCCTGCTCAAGAGCCGCAGTAGTGTGACAAGCAGAAGCTATGTTCTGGCTTGATCCAATGGCTGTTTCATTAGCCATATTGGAGTTCCTCTGCGTCTGACTAGGAAGTGGTTTGCACTGACGAGGAAGTGATTCACGCATCTGAGGGTCTGCGCGTCTGAGGGGCTGTGCACTTTTCTGAAGATTACCTACTTGTAGACTTTAGGTGTTTTAGTCTTTATATGTAATCATGAAGAATCTGTAATAGATCTTTGTAGACATAATCTTGATAAAGAACTTTTTATGCACCATCTTTGTACGTCTGTTGTGATGTTTGTTTACTGTCTACGCTGTTGGATACCTGCACTTTTGTGAAGTTTGTGACTTATCACCTGCGTTCTTGTCACGGATGTACTTTTTTATGCTTCTACACCACTATTGTCTACTTTTTGTTCTTTTTATAAAACAAAGTCCTTTGAGAGGATGGCTTCGAAGCCTTAATGAGTTCTTAGGTATTTGGGATATCGGCGAGCTTTACAAGAAGCACTGGTAGCACAGCACTACAAAAAACATAGTACTCCATGCTACACTAGGGTGAGTCCACATGAGGTACCTAATGAGGGTGAAGCCTCATATTTGGGCCAAGTCACAGCGGCGTAGCACTGCACATAGGCAAGTGAACCTAATGCTATAGAATGAAGAGTGGTAGGCATCACTACAAAGAGGTCGGGCCTCATGTTACAGTGGTGTGCCACCATATAAGGTACATAGAAAGGGTAAAGCCTCGGTTTCGTGAGCCATGTCACGGCGACGTAACACCGCAAGGAAGAGAAAGGTTTCATGCTGGGTAGTTTGGCACTACAAAGAGGTTGGACCTCATGCTATAGTGGTATGACACCACAAGAGGTATTGCCTCGGCTTTGGGCTATGTCATAGCGGCGTAGCACTGTAAAGAAGTGAAAGGCTTAATGCCAAGACTCTTTAAAAGAACTCAAAGAGAGTGTAAGGTTAGAGATATAGGTCATCTCTTGAGGGAAATCTTGTAGACACCTAATATACATACACCAAAACCAGGCTGGCACAGGGCCTTTATGTCACAACCCGCTTCCAAATAATCGGACACGAGTCGAACAAGCCCAGCCTTCGTCGTTAGACACGAAGAAGTAAGCTATACCAATCTCGGGAAAATCTAACCAGATAAACATGAACGAGTACAAATCACAGCATCTATAAACGAATCCCAGAATCCAGTACAAGTCTAAGAATTATTACATTTCCAGCAATAAAAAGTAAAGTCTGATAGTCTCAAATACAAACAGAATATAAACTGCTAAGGGTAATGCACTAGGCTTCCTCAGCCTCTAAGTCCAGAGCAACTCCAGCTGGCTCTAATGCATCTACAGGCTCTTTGCCATAATATGTGTCTCACAAAGCCTCCATCTCACCTGCAATATATCCTTGTCAGGAGCGGATCAAACTACAGTTCTAGATAATGAACAAGAACATCATGATATAAAAAATAAGTACATGAGAACATGAATAGGAAATACAGGAAATGAACATAAAATTACAGGAAATAAAGTACAGGAATGTAACTATGAACCTGAAGTACAAGACATGACAAGTGCACCATGTTTGAAATACAACTAGCCTATGTGACCGGCTAAGGAGAGTACAGGAGCATGTACAGGAGTACATGAATATCGGTACGGCTTAGGACCCGCGTGCACGATGCGAGGCCTAAGCTATCTACATGAATATGGTAACAGGGGTTTGGTCACATAGCTAGTGTATTTTCCCTCCCGACACAAGTACAAGAACAGGAGATACAGAGGTACAAGATATCGTGTCATGACGTGTCACAAGAAAAGTACAAGATATGTAAATGCACAAGACCATAGAAAAGTACTTGCCTTGCTCCGGAAGGGTACAGGTAATCAGTGGAGCTGGATGTCCTCCTGGTTTATTAAGTACAAGTTGGTTAACATCTAAACAAGTTATAATTTACTTATTAAGTTCTAACTATAAATTAAGCTACACTAGTTTGGTTAGGCTTAGCTAATTTATTTTAATATTACACTTACAAATTAACTATAATCTTAAAGTATCAGAATTTAAATCTCCAGTTATTTCCTTTTTTTAATAATTCGATACTTCTCTACTATCATTTCTAGCCAAAGGAATACTCCTGAATTAGTTACAGATACAAATCTTCAAATCAACCCTCCCAAGCTTTTACCATGTTTGCCAACTTCAATCTATATAGATATGTATACATCCTTTACTGCCATATCACTATCTAGGTCTAGAAATACTTTTAAAAGTATTAGATAAACCAACTCTGCCTCCAATATTCAACCCAATTTATACAGGGCCGAACAAATGTAGCCCAAAACTAGACTCAGTTAGTTTAAGCTCACTCTAACAAAACACCTGCATGAAACCAACTCAATCTAACAATATTTTAAAATTATAAACAAACTTCATAACTTATCACTCATCAATATAATCGAGCTCTTCTACTGTTAATACAAATAAAACTTTAAGTTTGAATCAAACGGCTACTCTATCCCTGAAACTGACAAATCCCTCACTGTCTTCAACATACTCATACAGCCGACTCGATCAGCTACCAGCACACAGCTGCTATACCTGTTCATCCACGTCCCGCATCTTATTAAATTCCCAATTGAAATAACATCTAGACTTGACACTCCTCCACAGACACAATCCTGTTATGGGATACGGGCGGTTGTTAATACTAATTATCCCTTAGCCGTACAACTATTCTACTGAAACGAACATCATGTTTAAAACAATGTTTACCTGACGGAAGAAGGTAATCCTAAGATGTACTACCCCAACAAGTCGGATACGAGTCCAAATGTTGAATTTGAAAATATAAAACTCTGTGAGACATAACATCAAACAGTTGAAGGGCATCTTAGTTTATTAAAGATGTCAAAGACATTTGAATTTGTTGGATCGAAAAATTTGTAGAGACAAAAGAATCAATACTGCTAACGACTCACAATTCAATTTAACTTCGAAAAAACACTTCAAATCCCCGAATAAATCCATCTGACCCGTCCTTCCCTTCATCATTTCAACCGACATAGAAGAACATTTCACAACACAAATCGGTAATTTACCCCGCAGATTGCAAAAATTTGAGAGATTGATCTTACCAGTTGATCGATTCAAAGATGAACTGAAATTCTCAACTGATGTCACGCCCCAGAACCAGAATACTGGAGAGCAGGGGCAGACAAAGCCAGCTATGTATATTGAAGTGCAATCCACCTCGCTATACGGTCACGGCTGTCTAGATACATGAGGGTTTACTACAAGCCAACAGTCTCTTAAGGTCATAAACAAGCCTAGTGTCTCAATCACAAACAAGTAAGTAAATGTTACAAGATGTAAGATCACTAAATATACAATAGTAAGGCGTCCCAAACATTACATATTCAGCTGATCATGAAGCTAGTCGTTATAAAATGTTAGGACTAGCAAGAGTTTAGTCATACATGATCAACCCTAGGATCTGTCAATCATGTTATAGCCCGTAGGCAGACAGTAAGTAAGTGCAATCGAGCTAAACAGGTGCTCGTCGGCTAAACGCCTCAAAAGAATATTTTTACAATAAAGTGGGAGATCAAAAATAATCCCATTCGTTGCCCTGGTTACGTCTAGTCGCCACCATCGGGCTGGAAAGTCGGTAGATCCTCTGGAGCTGCTCCGAAATCTGGACATACAAAACCAGCTGGGTCAGACCCCAGAAAGAGCAAGTGCCACAAAGGAAGCTTCACTTAGGAACTAAAACCAGCAATTAGCACAGAAGATAATAATGTAGTAAATAAGACAGGAGTTTTAAGAAAAGCATCAAAGGATGATATACGATGAGATAACCATGGGACTATTCAGATAGCCAGGTTATAAACCGTAAACCAAACAAGGACCAGGGTTGTAACCCTTCGTCTGAACAGAACTTGGAATTCTCACCATTTATCGGTAAAATAATTACAGGTATTCTGGTCATGCAGTAATCTGGAACAGAGTCAGGACAAGACTAGACTGGTTAGACTGCATGCAATCATTTCACGGCCAAGCAAGAATTATGGCTTGATACTTTAACTAACTAGGGTTATCACAGGCCTAGTTACTAGCAAGATGTAGTGAGATTATTCCACAGCCATAAGCCCTGCCGACCATCCAGGTTACCCAAGTCGAAAATTAGGGGTTGAATTCAGGTGGGTACATCGTCCAGGAAACGCATGTACCCTTAGGTAGCTTGAAGGGTGCAACACATGACAGTGTGCTGGAAATGTGCCCTACTCGACGGCAGGCTACAGATCCCAGGCGCGCCCAGGTAACGGGATTGTCTGTAGCTGGGAGATCTCTTTATGACTAATGTATTAATCTAGTTATTAGCCTTAGTCCATTTCAGTAGGTACTCCTGACCGTGGTACTCAGGAGTCCCCTCCTAGACATGATGCAAGACAGGACTGGATTATTTGTACAAGCACAATCACCCACGGTGTCCAGGTTACTTATTCGGATCATGTCATGTCAGGTAGCCGTCGTAACAGCTTATCAAGATATATCATGTCAGGTTATCATGTCAAATATACTGGTCGAGAGTGCGCCATGACAGGCCACTATCATGTCATGTCATGTTCACTTGTTAGGAGCGCACCACGACGGGTCACTTTCGTGTTCAGGTACATGTGCAAGGCATCATAGTACAAACATTCAGTCAGGAGACCCAATTACACTGAGGGTCACAAGGAATGAGTTAATAATACTAAATAAATAACAGCAATAATAATAAAATAATAAGACAAGGCGTGGGGAGGAGTCATGCGGCCCAACGAGAGACGAATCCAAGCAGCAGACAGAAGGGGCAACCCATGCGGCTGGAGGAAGGGGGGTACTCATACGGCTAAGGGCAAAAAACTTATGCGGCTGGGAAATTCAGAGTCATGCGGTTGAGAGGGCACGAGTCCTTATGCGCCAAGAAGAAGACTGCAATATATGCGGCTGGGTGGTGAGCAAATTCCATGCGGATATCGAGGGTCAATGCCTATGCGGCTCTCAAGGGAAGGGGGTTCTCATGCGGCTGGGACGAGCCAGGGTACATGCGGCCGGGTCAAGTGAAGTCCCATGCGGTTCAGGGAGAAGGAGGCATATGCGGCTAGCGGGACCAGAAGGCACATGCGGCTCGGGAATAAGTTCTCATGCGGCTAGCGGGAAGCAAGTCTTATGCGTCTCAAGAGGAGCGGAGTATTATACGGCTGGGGTCAAGTGAGTTTATGCGGCTAGATGAGTTCGGCCCTCATGCGGCTCAGAGTACTTCCAGTCATGCAGCTGAAGAGAACACCTGCCGCATGAAATATTCATACGGTCAAGTCAAGCACAGTTCATCTTCTCCAAAATTCCGAGAAGAAGAACACCATGAGAGCCAAGTTCTCAAGCTCCATAACTCCATCATCCGGAGCCCAAATCCGAACTTTCATAGGTCAAAATGGGGTAGAACGAAATCCTCTACAACATGGAACCATCAAAACTCAGAAATAACAAGATTAAGTAGATCAAAACTCAAGAATTCCAAAAATAAGGTAAACTTAGATCTACAAGAATCTAGCCATGGAAAGTGGAAATGCCAAGTATTAAAGTAAGTTAAAATGTTGTAAGGAAGAGAATGAAGCAATAAAATTTGAGTTCCTCCATGAAGCAAGTTGCACTTGCCTAGACCTCTCTCTCTCTCTCTCTCTCTCTCTCTCTCTCTCTCTCTCTCTGGTAGGTGAAGAAGTAAATAGAAGAAGAAGAAGAAGAGGTTAATGAAGAGAGAGAAAGAAGAATGGATAATAAATACCAAGGGGGGTGGTAGGTAGGGGGTTCACCCTTGGTTCATAATGAACCAAGGCAAAACCAAGCCAAGCCGAACCAACCCAGGAATAAACCAAGCCATGAAGAAAACTAAGCAAGGAATCACGCAATACAAGATAAAATACGTACACGTATTCCAAAATACGTAATACGAACCACAGGCATTACAACTGATCCCGTTCAATACTTCCTATTCAAAACATCAATAACTTCGAATAAAAGAACAATCAAGCAATATCAATTTAAAATTTAAGGGAACTTCAGTCACGACTCACCAGAGTCAATTTCGAAATACAGATCGTAGAAGGATCTTCGAATCCTCTGCAATCTCTGGACCCAAATTTCCCGATCTGAAGTTTTGATCGGATCAAATAAATTAACACGAGATGGGGAGAATAAGTGTAGAAGGATCAAAATCGAATCATCAAGAGATGGAGTACAGAATTATTCGAGACTGAACTTACTGGTGATCGCTGGAGAATATATCGAAGTCGTGCTGTATTGAGCGAACGTCGACGTTGTGTGGATCGATCGGTTCAGTCGTCGAGAAAAGTTGCACGCGCCACCGCCATCATCGTCTTCGCCATTGCTTTCACTTTACTCGCTAAGGAGGAATGAGGAATTAGGATAATAGAGCTCTGTTCCTGAGGAGTTGATGGAGAGAACTGAGGAATCATTCCATATTTAAGAAAGTTGGATGCTTGTGGTTCATGCCACTATGGCACCAAATTAACAAAATAGAGCAGATGGACATCAAAGAGCTGTTAGAATTTGATTAATTTGAATTTTGAATTCGTTTCTTTTAATTCTCAGAATTAAGAGAAGCTAGCTGAAAGAAATTTGGTATTGGGCCCATGTGCAGGCCTGACCCGCATGGGATTAAAATAGGTGGCTCTAATTGTTAAGCCTAAGATAAAAGTTGGGCCCAAGATCCTAAAAATGTATATAAGAAATCCAACCTAAAAGAAAGCCTTGCATTAATTCAAGTTTACAGAATATAATAAAATAATTTATTATACAAGAGTATTTTCTTAAACCCTAAAATATTTATTTATTAAATCAATTAGTTATTAGATCAATCTCTTAAGAAAACTATATTTTTTAAATCATAATTAAGAAAAAGTGGGGTTACAAATCTCTCCCCCTTAAAATAATTTTGTCCTCAAAATTGAAGGACAACAATGAAATCTCAAAAACAAAAACACAACTAATAAATGTTTTAAACACAATCATTTATTTAACATTCTCAAAAACAAAATAATATAATCAAGCAAACAAATTGGGATATCGCTCCCGCATCTCGTCCTTGCGCTCCCATGTGGACTCTCCTGGGGAGTGGTGTCTCCACATGACGTAGACAAGTGGAATAATCTGATTCTGCAGTTGCTTTTCTCTCCTATCAAGGATCTCTATTGGCTACTCCTCGTAGGTCAAGCTCGGACCCACCTCTAGCTCTGAATAGTCCACCACATAGCTCGGATCTGGAATGTAGCGTCGAAGCTGGGACACGTGGAAGATGTTATGTACTCCCTCCAAGCTGGCTGGAAGCGCTAGTCGATATGCCACCTCGCCAATCCGTGCAATCACGTCAAAGGGCCCGATGAATCTTGGATTGAGCTTCCTACCTCTGCCAAATCGAATGACGCCTCTGGTCGGTGAGATCTTCAGGAATACTCTATCTCCAACGGCGAACTCCAGTGGCCGTCTGCTGCTGTTCGCCCAGTGCTTCTGCCGATCATGTGCAACTCTGAGGTGCTCCCTGATCAATTTGATCTTTTCAGCTGAATCTACCACCATATCTGACCCAAGTAAAGCCCTCTCGCCAACATCGTCCCAAGAGAAAGGTGTGCGACATCTCCGCCCATATAATGCCTCAAACGAGGTCATCTCGATGCTAGCCTGTTAAACTGTTGTTATAGGCAAACTCCATAAGATGCAAGTGATCCTCCCACGAATTGCCGAAGTCGAGTGCGCAAACCTGCAGCATATCCTCTAATGTCTAAATGGTCCTCTCGGACTGTCCATCCGTCTGTGGATGATAGGCGGTGCTGAACTTCAACTGTGACCCCAAGCTCAGCTGTAGACTCCTCCAGAAATATGATGTGAAATGACTATTCCTGTCTGAAATGATGCTCACCGGCACCCCGTGAATCTGCACAATCTGCCGCATGTAGAGGTCTGCAAGCTTCTCGGTCGACAGCCCATCCTTGAACGGAATAAAGTGAGCAGATTTCGTCAGTCTGTCCACGATAACCTAAATAGCATCCTTGCCACTGGGTGTACGCGATAAACCAGAGATGAAGTACATGGTGGTGTGCTCCCACTTCTATTCCGGAATAGGTAAAGGCTGGAGTAATCCTGCTGGTCTCTGGCGCTCTGCCTTAACTTGCTGGCACACAAGGCATCTGGAAACAAATTTGGCAACCTCTCTTTTCATCCCATACCACCAAACATACTCCCGCAGATCCTTGTACATCTTGGTAGACCCAGGATGAATAGAATACTGCGACTGGTGAGCTTCCTGCATAACCTCCTTCCGCAGATCCTTGGGTACACACAACTGGTTATCGTGACTCAGGGATCCATCCTCTGTAATAGTGAAGTCGTCGAACAATCCTGCCTCTGCCTGGCCTCTGAGACATCGGAGTCCCTCATCTAGAAACTGGGCCTCCTTGATCTTCTCCATCAGTCCTGACTGTATCTGCATATGCATCAACTACCCTCCAACTTCCGAAAGAACTATCTCGATCCCAGACTCTCAAGATCCTCTAGAAGATGCCTGTCCATAGTGAGAAACATAGCAACAGGATATCGGCTAAGAGCATCTGCTACCACATTCGCCTTACCAGGGTGGTATTGTAGATTGTTGTCAAAATCCTTCATAAGTTCCAGCCATCTGCGCTGCCTCATATTTAGCTCCTTCTGAGTAAAGACATACTTCAGGCTTTTGTGGTCCGTGAAGATGTCCACTCTCTCTCCATACAAGTAGTTCTTCCACAGTTTCAAGGCAAAAATGACTGCTGCAAGCTCCAAGTCATGTTTAGGGTAATTCTTCTGATGAGGTCTCAATTGTCTAGAAGCATAAGCAATGACCCTCTTGTTCTGCTCAAGCACACTTCCCAAGCCTTTCCCTGATGCATCGCTGTTGATGATAAATCCTTTCGATCCAGATGGCAAAGCTAGAACTGGCACTGTAGTGAGTCTTCTCTTTAATTTTTCAAATGCTGATTGGCAGGCGTCGCTAGATGAATTCCTCATCCTTCCGCGTAAGCATCGTCATTGGCTCTGCTATCTTGGCAAAATCTTTTACGAACTTTTGGTAGTAACCTGCTAACCCCAAGAAACTATGAATCTCTGCTACTGACTTGGGAGGTGCCCACGCTTCCACAGCTTCAATCTTCTTGGGATCTACAGAAATCCCCTCTCCAGTCACCACATGCCCCAAAAACTTCACTCTGTCCAAGAAAAACTCGTACTTTAAGAGTTTTTCGTACATCTCCTTCTTTCGCAAAATCTCCAAAACAATCCGTAGGTGTTCCACATGCTCCTCATCGGTCTTCGAATATATCAAGATGTCGTCAATGAAGACTACGAAAAACTTGTCAAGATACTTGTGAAAAACTTTATTCATCAAGTTCATAAACACTGCTAGGGCATTGGTGAGTCCGAACGACATCACTAAAAACTCATACTGGTCGTAACAGGTATTGAAAGCTGTCTTCGGAATATCCTACTCCTGAACCTTCATCTGATGATATCCCGACCGAAGATCAATTTTGGAAAAGACCTTAGCTCCACTAAGCTGATCAAACAGCTCATCAATCCGCAGCAAAGGGTATTTATTCTTGATGGTGATGTTATTGAATGCACGGTAATCGATATACATCCTCACAGTCCCATCCTTCTTGGGCACGAAGAGTACCGGTGCTCCCTAGGGTGAAGCACTGGACCGAATAAAACCCTTGCCTTTCAACTCATCAATGTGGGCTTTCAACTCTGCAGCTTCCTTCGGGTTGATCTTGTAGCAATGTTGGAACTTCAGCGCTGATCCGGGCACTAGGTCGATGATGAACTCCACATCTCGATCTGGCGGCAATCCTGGCAACTCCTCATGGAAGACGTCGAGAAACTCTGTAATTAGCAGGTACGACAACTTCTGGTCTTCTGTAACTGCTCTGAAGTAGACTCCCTCTGACCTCTCTGCAATCCGTCTGCTGATCTCGAACGGTGGAACTCCAAGCGGACTGAAAATAATCTTCCCTTCATGGTAGTCTATTACAGCAAACTGCTCGCTCATCCAGTCGATGCCAATGACTATATCAAATCTGGGTAATGGCATCACTAGAAGTCGAGTCCTAAGCTCCCTCCCAGCTATAGTGATAAGGCAATCTACCATCTCACTAACTGGCACTACCCCTCCTCCTATCATAATGTGACAGTTTCTCCTAGTGGACTTAGGTGTGAAGCCGTGTCTATGCAAAAACTCATATGATACAAAACTATGTATGGCTCCAGAATCAAACAATACAATGGCAGGGAATGAATGTAAAAAAATAGAACCTGTGATCACATCAGACACTGCCTCATCCTCCTCAACTGCGGCCATGACATAAGCACGTCCTTGCTATGGTGGTCCCCTCTGCTGCTGGTGCTATGCAAAATACTGTTGTTGAGTAGGTAATTCTTGAACCCTCTATGGTGCAGCTGGTAGAGCTCTGGATGGTGCAGGTGGTGGTCCTTCAGCTCCTCGAGGTGCTCCTGTCAGTCGAGTTGTAGCCTGTAGGCAGTCCCTCATCTGGTATGCGTCTGATCCACAGAATAAGCAGAGCCTGAGCCTCTTGCGGCACTCGTCGAAGCGGTGTCCCGGTCGTTAATAGAATGCGTAAGTAACTTCCTGCTGCTGTCTCTGACGCTGATGTACAGAAACTCTTGCTGGACAGTGATGCTGCTGTGCCGGCTGCTGTAGCCTCGCTTGAATCTGAGTCTGGTCCTCTTCGCTGGTGTCTGGAAACTACTGCTGCCGATGTCCCGGTCCCTCTTCAGCTTCGGATCTGTCTCCTTCTCTACAGCCTGAGCAATCTTGAGGATTCTTGCATACATCGACGCCTGACTAATAGCTATTGCATGTCACAGCTCCCTGGTGAGGCCCTTCTTGAACCTCTAAGCTCGATCCTTCGATGCTCTGACTAGGTTCTCCACGAACCTACTGAGTCGAGTATGTCACGACCCGCACCCTAGAGTAAGGGCACGAGACGTGGGTACGTCCAGCCTACGCTGCAGTGTCGGCGGTAGAACGTTGTCCTAGGTCAAACATCTAATAATATAAAGGTACTTGTACAGTATATACTCTCCGAATGGAGGTGACATAGCAGATACAGTCTCAATCACAACTAAGGTAGAGTGAGATAAAAGATAGGTAAAACATGAAATCCAAAAAAGATACAGCAGATAGAAGTCTAAGTGTCTAAGATACACAAACCCAGAAAATATCTCAAAGCTCAATACAGTAATCCATAGAATAAATACAACTCAATACAAATAAAATAACTAACTATACAACCTCTATTGTGTCTCCTCTGGGCTAGCAGGCAACCTCCAGGCTATCTGTAAAATTTATCAACAGGTCCAGTCAGGACAGGAACGAGCACATCTCATCTAGAAAACCCAAGTAAATGACAAAGAACTATAAAGCAGTTATAAACAGTTGTATTGATAAAAATGGCAGTTTATATTCAGGTGATGGTAAGAAGAGAGATAAAGTGCAAGGAAAGTAAATACTAAACAAGAGAAGAATCATAGCAATGAAGACTGTAAAAATAGAACTAGCTGAACCAGGATAATATGATATAAAGTCCAGACAGAAAATATAAACCAGTATAAAACCTATGTAAGTCCAGTACGGGATGAATCTAATACAAGATGAATCCAGTAAGGGACGATTCCAGTTATAGTGATCAACGATTCCAGGGTGAGTCCAGCCTATACTCTAGCAGTGTATTTTAAAATACCGAGTTCGACATGTTAACGGCTGTAGGTAATACGGCACATCACACACCTGGCCAGGTGTGAGATGGCTATCATTCCAGTAGATTCCAGTTGGGAGATTCCAGATTAGGGTATGTCTACATGTCTTACTCTAGTATTTTCCCTCCCAGCAAGTGAATCCAGAATTCCAACACAATGATTCAAGATGAGTCCAGCCAAAATATAATGTTACCAGTAAATGATTCCAGTAAATGATTCCAGTTAAATGATTCCAGTTAAATGATTCCAGTAGGTGATTCCAGTAATAGAGATGATACCAGTAATAGAGGCCAGAAAATAAAAGTGTGTCGTATACATGAATCCAGAATATCCACACGTGTTGTAACAGAGAATCGCATACAACTAACTAGAACTGAAGTACAGTAATTGACAAGTAAATGAGAGAACTATCAGAGAATGTACTCGCCTGATGTCTAAATGTCTAAAGTAAATATACTGTCTGATGAGAGGTGTCTGGCTCCTAATCAGAACAGCACAAGTCACAACAAGTCCAAAATGACAATATGAAGTTCTACTATACATTCTACATGATTCTAGGTCAATCTAGACCAAAATCAACTCTTGGTCAACTTGGTCAACCCTGAAAGTCAAACCTAGGTCAACTATGGTCAAACTAGGTCTAACAAGTCTAAATTAGGTCAAACAAGTTATTCTAGGTCTAAACAAACTAAGTATATGCAAATCAAGTATCCAAGATAGCTACTAACTCATAGCTTAAGTCACTTGCTAAACCAAGCACAAAACTAAACCATAAGCTAACAAGGCACACAAACTTAGTCATATAATGTATATATATTATTCACATTCACATATTTATATACATAGATATATATAGGAAAGCTATATATATAGGCACATACATATATATATATGAAAGAGAGGTAAAAGAGTAAGTGAGTATGTGTGTGTTTGGCATGTGTGTGAAAGGATATGTGTTAATGTTCTAAAATTTAGTGATAGGTAGGTGTATGTGACATGGGATACATGATGTCAAAGGGTGTATGAATGCATGTGTGTAAAAGGTTATAGGTTAACTCAGTTTATAGAAATACATACATACATACTTACCTTGTATACATGCATACATACATATCATGTATATTACATTTACATGATACATACATGTATACTTGTATTATATTATACTTACATTCATGCATATTAGATACTTGTATTTATATTAACATATTGCAAACATTCATTTCATTCATGCATCTATGCATTACCTACATGTTTTATACATATGCATACATTGTATATTCATATCATTTTATACATTAACATAGAGACATACAAACATACACACATCATATATTTTATACCTTGCATTACCTACATATCATGTTATATATTATCATTCATTTCTTTCATATATTACATTCTATATTACCTATATACATGTATTTCCTCCATTCATTCATGCTTGCATCATATACTCTACATTATCATACATATTATTATTATATATTGTATTACAATATTTATACATTATGCCTTCATATCTATCATTACATATATATCTTGCATTCATATCTAGCATTCATTATATACTTTTATGCATACATTGTATATCATTCTTTCATTCATGTATTGCTTATATGCATTATATTAATAGCATTCCTACATGCTTGCATTCAACCATATATATAAATTAATGTAAAGAGAATATATATCATATATATATCATTTTATTCATCTAACATATCATGTATTACATACTCTATATTCATTTAATATCCATACTACATAGGCTCATAGGTTACACAAAATGCATATATCGTATAGTCACTCTTCTACTTAAAACCAATACTGTACCAATTGGGCATTCAATAAATTCTAGGATTAAATTATGTTGTAGCTCTTCGTGTTAGCTTTTCGAAACTTTAAACGGATCGCATTTTCGTGTCCGGAAGCTCCCGAAATCGCGAAAATACCAAAACACGTTCGTCTTTCGTACAGCTGACACTCAATTAATTCTACAGAAAGTTATAGAAAGAATTTGGCTTATTAAAATATATATTTGGAAAGCTAACTTCGATACGGTTCTTTTAAAAAAACAGGAGTTAAATCGGAGTTCTAAGCTAAAAGTTATGATATTTCTAAGTTGCTTTGGTTAATAAAAACGTGGATAAAAATTATGACGGATTTAGGTAGTTTGAGACAAAAGAAACACAAGTATATAACATAATATATCAAGAAGTCACTCTCTACACTAATATATATATATATATGAGACACTATAGAACACATCTCCAATACAAAAATATGAGATTAATCATGTAATAATTCATTCATACATAACAACAACACATAGTGTGTCCAAATTTGGGATTTTCCCATATGGACACAACCACAACACAAAGGACACTCCTATGACCTCCAAATGGACACGAAATGGACACAAATGGAGATACAACCATGGGGGTCATTCCTATGGGTTCAAAATAGACCTATATGTATGAGAAAATGAAAAGGAGAAGGGATTTATACCTCCCGGTAGATCGAATCGAAGAAAAGCCTTTCCGGAGCGACACTGACACGTAGAGATTCCAAAAGGACACGAACGAGCTCCAAATCCTCCCAAACTTGGGTAGCTTCCTCCTTGGCTAGAATGGAGAAGGAAAGAAGAAGATTTGGTGGCAAAATAGAAGGATTTGGTGGAGAAATTGCTAGGGATTGCCCTCTAGAAATTTAGGAAAGAACAAGAGAGAGAGTGTGCATGAGAATAATGAAATAAACTTGAGCCTATCCTCTCCCAAAGTGGCTGGCCATATGGGACTATTTGTCCTATTATGGTAAGGTCCAAAATGCCCCCACTAACCTATTCTATTAGTATTAGGAAAGGGCTAATTGGTTGGGGCTAAATTAGTCATTCTAAAGTCTCTAATCACACTAACCTTATCCATAATAATTAGTCTAACCTCTAACTAAAATATTTCTATCATGTGGACTAAAATTAATATTATGTGGGCCATGCCTAACTAGTGTGTGGGTCCACTAAAGTCAACACTACCCCCGGGTCCCCGTTTCAAGTTGGATTGAGCTGAAATTCGAACCCGACTCAAATAATCCCAAAACAATATCATAAATAATAAAATAAATTTCAAAATATTTCAAAAATATAAAATGACAAAAATATTCCTGTTCCTAAAAATTGGGGGTGACAAATTTCCTCGAAATTAAAACCAAACAATAATAAAATGTCAAAATCACAAGTCATAATTTTAAATAGTTTAAAAATAATTAAAAATCACCAAAAATCATAATATGAAATAATAATCAATAAATAATAATTATAGTTACAAAATTTCAAAATTACCCTCATCTGAAAAATTGGGTGTTACAATCCTACCCACCTTATAAAAATTTTGTCCTCGAAATTAAGATGATCGCACCCCCTTCTATGTCAAATATAGTCAAGGGTCAATCACTAGTCAATTTCTCAACATCCAAGTACTTGGTCATCAACTGGTCAACTTCTTAGGGTTTTACCTATGCTAGCGATCTAGGTGTTGGCAACTAGAATTTAGAAAAAGAGAAACTCTATAATAGACTAGCTCTTAACTTTCCAATCCTATCAAGTCACCTATAACTAAATACCTATAAGCTAAGCACATGAATACCAAATACCACATATATATATATGCTCAAGAACAACAATCCATCACATATATCCTAAGTATATCATCTATATATATATACATGACTGATCAACCAAGGGTTAAGGCAGACTAAACTTATAAGGGTCTGAAACAATGCTTAGAACAAGGCTAAGGATGAATGGTCTGAATCAAGGGGACATGGTATCTAGTGAAGGGTCTGCACACTGCCTATAAAGGTGATCAACACAAATGAACTCAATACGAAGAGAACTTAACTAAAATCGAAAACTGAACCAAGTATAGGCTAAACAACATATTTATAACCCTATACAACAATGGCCTATAGATACCAACTAACCTATATTCCATATGCCAATATCATCTGGAATCTATCTATGCAAATAGACCTCTCGGTCTTAGGTAAAACTACAACTATACTCAAAGGCAGGCTCTGGTCATGGGTGCCTCTCTGGAAAAGGTAAGGGAAAGTAGTAATAATCATCAAGGCTGTAAGGCATACTAACATCCTATGTGTAACTGGTTGGTATTATAGATAACAGGAGAATTATCTGCAATGGGTTACTATTCTAACACCAATGCTAACTATCACCTCTAGGGTACAGACACTCTACAAGTCATCATACCATTATACTATGAAGGAACTACCTATGAATAAGCTCTACAAAACTAAATATCCCGACTCCTAAGTCATTTATAACAATCAAAAGGGTATGATGTTTAAACCTTCCCAAGATACAATCTGTTAATCATATGCGTCTGTCCAAAATCATGTTGTCCAGAGTCTTCATCATGCTAGTGAGCAAGGCTACGATAATCACAGAGTCCTTGACTAAGGTACGTACCTCTAGGTTCATGGTATTTAAAAATTTTGCACTGTCGCATGCGACGGCGAAAACCTTAAATTTTCATACTCGATAATACATCCAAAATCTGACTACATGTCCTCACTATGCCAACTAACACGACTATCGAGGATTCTATATCCCATGATTTAGGCGACCTAGCCTATATGATTTTCTCAGAAGAAAAACAAACACAACAAAAGAGTAACATGACAAAATTAATCAATCAACAAGGAACAGATGGAATCGGATTTCAAGGTAATTATAAAAGACAATTGCGGGAATGGAATTAAGAAGAACGGAACTTGCAGCAAGATCTCCAACGGTCTGTGATGAAAATAGATTAAAACAAAAAGCAATTTCTGAGAATGAAGCAAAAATTCAAAGGAGAACAGTTTATATTTAAGGGAAGTCAATAAGTAACAATTTTAGATAAAAGGAATCGGATTAAGAGTTTTTCCTAATGTGATTGAATACCTCCAAAAATATCCTAATCCTACTGCAGGCTGTAGTGATACTCTAGTTCGAATACCACTACATAAACTTGACCTGCATGGGCCACCACTAAAAACGTGTCACGACCCGCACCCTAGAGTAAGGGCACGAGACGTGGGTACGTCCAGCCTACGCCGCAGTGTCGGCGGTAGAACGTTGTCCTAGGTCAAACATCTAACAATATAAAGGTACCTGTACAGTATATACTCTCCGAATGGAGGTGACATAGCAGATACAGTCTCAATCACAACTAGGGTAGAGCGAGATAAAAGATAGGTAAAACATGAAATCCAAAAGAGATACAGCAGATAGAAGTCTAAGTGTCTAAGATACACAAACCCAAAAAATATCACAAAGCTCAATACAGTAATCCATAGAATAAATACAACTCAATACAACTGAAATAACTAACTATACAACCTCTACTGTGTCTCCTCTAGGCTAGCAGGCAACCTCCAGGTTATCTGTAAAATTTATCAACAGGTCCAGTCAGGACAGGAACGAGCACATCTTATCTAGAAAACCCAAGTAAATGACAGAGAACTATAAAGCAGTTATAGACAATTGTATTGATGAAAATGGCAGTTTATATTCAGGTGATGGTAAGAAGAGAGATAAAGTGCAAGGAAAGTAAATACTAAACAAGAGAAGAATCATAGCAATGAAGACTGTAAAAATAGAACTAGCTGAACCAGGGTAATATGATATAAAGTCCAGACAGAAATATAAACCAGTATAAAACCTATGTAAGTCCAGTACGGGATGAATCGAATACAAGATGAATCCAGTAAGGGACGATTCCAGTTATAGTGATCAACGATTCCAGGGTGAGTCCAGCCTATACTCTAGCAGTGTGTTTTAAAATACCGAGTTCGACATGTAAACGGCTGTAGGTAATACGGCACATCACACACCTGGCCGGGTGTGAGATGGCTATCATTCCAGTAGATTCCAGTTGGGAGATTTCAGATTGGGGTATGTCTACATGTCTTACTCTAGTATTTCCCCTCCCAGCAAGTGAATCCAGAATTCCGACACAATGATTCAAGATGAGTCCAGCCAAAATATAATGATACCAGTAAATGATTCCAGTAAATGATTCCAGTTAAATAATTCCAGTCGGTGATTCCAGTAATAGAGATGATACCAGTAATAGAGGCCAGAAAATAAAAGTGTATCGTATACATGAATCCAGAATATCCACACATGTTATAACAGAGAATCGCATACAACTAACTAGAACTGAAGTACAGTAATTGACAAGTAAATGAGAGAACTATCAGAGAATGTACTCGCCTGATGTCTGAATGTCCAAAGTAAATATACTGTCTGATGAGAGGTGTTTGGCTCCTAATCAGAATAGCACAAGTCACAACAAGTCCAAAATGACAATATGAAGTTCTACTATGCATTCTACATGATTCTAGGTCAACCTAGACCAAAATCAACTCTTGGTCAACCCTGAAAGTCAAACCTAGGTCAACTATGGTCAAACTAGGTCTAACAAGTCTAAATTAGGTCAAACAAGTTATTCTAGGTCTAAACAAACTAAGTATATGCAAATCAAGTATCCAAGATAGCTACTAACTCATAGCCTAAGTCACTTGCTAAATCAAGCACAAAACTAAACCATAAGCTAACAAGGCACACAAACTTAGTCATATAATGTATATATTATTCACATTTACATATTTATATACATAGATATATATAGGAAAGCTATATATATAGGCACATACATATATATATATATATATATATATATAGAGAGAGAGAGAGAGAGAGAGAAAGAGAGGTAAAAGAGTAAGTGAGTATGTGTGTGTTTGGCATGTGTGTGAAAGGATATGTGTTAATGTTCTAAAATTTAGTGATAGGTAGGTGTATGTGACATGGGATACATGATATCAAAGGGTGTATGAATGCATGTTTGTAAAAGGTTATAGGTTAACTCAGTTTATAGAAATACATACATACATACTTACCTTATATACATGCATATATACATATCATGTATATTATATTTACATGATACATACATGTATACTTGTATTATATTATACTTACATTCATGCATATTAGATACTTGTATTTATATTAACATATTGCAAACATTCATTTCATTCATGCATCTACGCATTACCTACATGTTTTATACATATGTATACATTGTATATTCATATCATTTCATACATTAATATAGAGACATACAAACATACACACATCATATATTTTATACCTTGCATTGCCTATATATCATGTTA
Source organism: Iris pallida (assembly GCA_029216955.1). Classification (NCBI taxonomy): domain Eukaryota; kingdom Viridiplantae; phylum Streptophyta; class Magnoliopsida; order Asparagales; family Iridaceae; genus Iris; species Iris pallida. The sequence continues at coordinate 100,439 of JANAVB010011797.1, forward strand.
TATATTATCATTCATTCCTTTCATATATTACATTCTATATTACCTATATACATGTATTTCCTCCATTCATTCATGCTTGCATCATATACTCTACATTATCATACATGTTATCATTATATATTGCATTACAATATTTATACATTATGCATTCATATCTATCATTACATATATAACTTGCATTCATATCTAGCATTCATTATATACTTTCATGCATACATTGTATATCATTCTTTCATTCATGCATTGCTTATATGCATTATATTAATAGCATTCCTACATGCTTGCATTCAATCATATATATAAATTAATGTAAAGAGAATATATATCATATATATATTATTTTATTCATCTAACATATCATGCATTACATACTCTATATTCATTTAATATCCATACTACATAGGCTCATAGGTTACACAAAATGCATATATCGTATAGTCACTCTTCTACTTAAAACCAATACTATACCAATTGGGCATTCAATAAATTCTAGGATTAAAGTATGTTGTAGCTCTTCGTGTTAGCTTTCCGAAACTTTAAACGGATCGCATTTTTGTGTCCAGAAGCTCCCGGAATCGCGAAAATACCGAAACACGTTCGTCTTTCGTACAGCTGACACTCAATTAATTCTACAGAAAGTTAAAGAAAGAATTTGGCTTATTAAAATATATATTTGGAAAGCTAACTTCGATACGATTCTTTTAAAAAAAACGGGAGATAAATCGGAGTTCTAAGCTAAAAGTTATGACATTTCTAAATTGCTTTGATTAATAAAAACGTGGATAAAAATTATGACGGATTTAGGTAGTTTGAGACAAAAGAAACACAAGTATATAACATAATATATCAAGAAGTCACTCTCTATACTAATATATATATATGAGACACTATAGAACATATCTCCAATACAAAAATATGAGATTAAACATGTAATAATTCATTCATACATAACAACAACACATAGTGTGTCCAAATTTGGGGTTTCCCATATGGACACAACCACAATACAAAGGACACTCCTATGACCTCCAAATGGATACAAAATGGACACAAATGGGGATACAACCATGGGATTCATTCCTATGGGTTCAAAATAGACCTATATGTATGAGAAAATAAAAAGGAGAAGGGATTTATACCTCCCGGTAGATCGAATCGAAGAAAAGCCTTCCCGGAGCGACACCGACACGTAGAGATTGCAAAAGGACACGAACGAGCTCCAAATCCTCCCAAACTTGGGTAGCTTCGTCCTTGGCTAGAATAGAGAAGGAAAGAAGAAGATTTGGTGGTGAAATGGAAGGATTTTGTGGAGAAATTGCTAGGGATTGCTCTCTAGAAATTTGGAAAAGAACAAGAGAGAGAGTATGGATGAGAATAATGAAATGAACTTGAGCCTATCCTCTCCCAAAGTGGCTGGCCATATGGGGCTATTTGTCCTATTATGGTAAGGTCCAAAATGCCCCCACTAACCTATTCTATTAATATTAGGAAAGGGCTAATTGGTTGGGGCTAAATTAGTCATTCTAAAGTCTCTAATCACACTAACCTTATCCATAATAATTAGTCTAACCTCTAACTAAAATATTTCTATCATGTGGACTAAAATTAATATCATGTGGGCCATGCCTAACTAGTGTGTGGGTCCACTAAAGTCAACACTACCCCCGGGTCCCCGTTTCAAGTCGGATTGAGCTGAAATTCGAACCCGACTCAAATAATCCCAAAACAATATCATAAATAATAAAATAAATTTCAAAAATATTTCAAAAATATAAAATGACAAAAATATCCCTATTCCTGAAAACTGGGGGTGACAAATTTCCTCAAAATTAAAACCAAACAATAGTAAAATGTCAAAATCACAAGTCATAATTTTAAATAGTTTAAAAATGATTAAAATCACCAAAAATTATAATATGAAATAATAATCAATAAATAATAATTATAATTACAAAATTTCAAAATTACCCTCATCTAAAAAATTGGGTGTTACAGAGTAAACTCTGAAGTGTACTCCGCAACTGTCATGGTCCCCTGCTGCAACGCCTCGAATTGCATCCGAAGCTCATCCCGCTCCACATCGGGGAAAAACTTCTCCTTGAATAGAGTTTTAAAATCTGCCCAAGAAACCTGGGGCTTCGCTAACTGGGGCTCCTCCCGGTACCAAGCTCTGGCAAAGTCAAAGAGTCACATGCTCGCCACCTCCACCTTCAGGTCATCCGGGATCCGCACCATCTTCAGTGTCCTCTCAGCATTCTCCAGCCACTCATCCGCATAAACAATCCCCTCGTGGCCCCAGAAGTCCATCAGACAGAGGTTCTGGTAGTCCCTGGTCGTTTTCGGTCTCGGTGCTGCTGGTGCTACTGGTGCTGGTGCTGCCGGCTCACTGGTCCTGAGCGCATCCACTACTGTCGCTCAAAACTATGCGGCCTGGTGGTTCTGGGCCTCCATGAACTGCTGGAACATGGCCATCACCTGAGCGCCGTCGAAAGTCATCGTCGGGGGCAGCGAAGGAAAGATAGGAGGCGGTGGCGAAAGCTGATCTAATGGAATGTTTGGTGCAGACTGTCCTGAGTTGCATGCAACTCCCGGCTGCTCAGCGGTCTTCCTCGTAGCGACCATCCTACAACAAAAGAAAATTTTGTGATTGGTAAAAACCTAACCTACAAGTAAATATAAATGTTTATATAATATCCATATATACCCGATGTACTCAATTTTCTATGCTGTGATTCAAGTTTCCCTAGTTTAAATCAAGTCCCCCAATAGTACACTAATACCTAGGTACTATTAGGATAGACCTTCATGGGCCAACACTAAAAATATGTCACGACTCTCGAATAATCGGACACGAGTTGGATACGCCCAGCCTTCGTCGTTAGACACAACGAAGTAAGCTGTACCAATCTAGGAAAAATCTAACCAGATAAACATGAACAAGTACAAATCTCAGCATCTATAAACGAATCCCAGAATCCAGTACAAGTCTAAGAATTATTACATTTCCAGCAATGAAAAGTAAAGTCTGATAGTCTCAAATACAAACAGAATATAAATTGCTAAGGGTAATGCACTAGGCTTCCTCAGCCTCTAAGTCCAGAGCAACTCCAGCTGGCTCTACTACATCTACAGGCTCTCGGCCATAATATGTGTCACACAAAGCCTCCATCTCACCTGCAACATATCCTAGTCAGGAATGGAGCAAAGTACAGTTCTAGGTAATGAACAAGAACATCATGATATGAAAAATAAGTACAAGAGAACATGAATAGAAAATACCGAAAATGAACATGAAAGTACATGAATGAAAGTACAGGAAATAAAGTACAGGAATGTAACTATGAACCTGAAGTACAAGACATGACAAGTGCACCATGTTTGAAATACAACTAGCCTATGTGACCGGCTAAGGGGAGTACAGGAGCATGTACAAGAGTACATGAATATCAGTACGGCTTAGGATCCGCGTGCACGATGCGAGGCCTAAGCTATCTACATGAATATGGTAACCGAGGTTTGGTCACATAGCTAGTTTATTTCCCCTCCCGACACAAGTACAAGAAGAGGAGATACAGAGGTACAAGATATCGTGTCATGACGTGTCACAAAAAAAATACAAGATATGTAAATGCACAAGACCATAGAAAAGTACTTGCCTTACTCCGGAAGGGTACAGGTAATCAGTGGAGCTGGATGTCCTCCTGGTTTATTAAGTACAAGTTGATTAACATCTAAACAAGTTCTAATTTACTTATTAAGTTCTAAATATAAATTAAGCTACACTAGTTTGGTTAGGCTTAGCTAATTTATTTTAATATTACACTTACAAATTAACTATAATCTTAAAGTATCAGAATTTAAATCTTCAGTTATTTCCTTTTTTCAATAATTCCATACTTCTCTACTATCATTTCTAGCCAAAAGAATACTCCTGAATTAGTTACAGATACAAATCTTCAAATCAACCCTCGCAAGCTTTTTACCATGTTTGCCAACTTCAATCCTATATAGATATGTATACATCCTTTACTGCCATATCACTATCTAGGTCTAGAAATACTTTTAAAAGTATTAGATAAACCAACTTTGCCTCCAATATTCAACCCAATTTATACAGGACCGAACAAATATAGCCCAAAACTGGAGTCAGTTAGTTTAAGCTCACTCTAACAAAACACCTGCATGAAACCAACTCAATCTAATAATATTTTAAAATTATAAACAAACATCATAACTTATCACTCATATAACCGAGCTCTTCTACTGTTAATACAAATAAAACTTTAAGTTTGAATCTAACGGCTACTCTATCCCTGAAACTGACAAATCCCTCACTGTCTTCAACACACTCATACAGCCGACTCGATCAGCTACCAGCACACAGCTGCTACACCTGCTCAACCACGTCCCATATCCTATTGAATTCCCAATGGAAACAACATCTAGACTTGACACTCCTCCACAGACACAATCCTGTTATGGGACACGGACGGTTGTTAATACTAATTATCCCTTTGCCGTACAACTATTCTACTGAAACGAACATCGTGTTTAAAACAATGTTTACCTGAAGGAAGAAGTTAATCCCAAGATGTACTGCCCCAACGAGTCGGATACGAGTCCAAATATTGAATTTGAAAATATAAAACTCTGTGAGACATAACATCAAACAGTTGAAGGGCATCTTAGTTTATTAAAGATGTCAAAGACATTTGAATTTGTTGGATCGAAAAATTTGTAGAGAGAAAAGAATCAATACTGCTAACGACTCACAATTCAATTTAACTTCTAGAAAACACTTCAAATCCCCAAATTAATCCATCTGACCCGTCCTTTCCTTCATCATTTCAACCGACACAGAAGAACATTTCACAACACAAATCGGCAAATTAACCCGCAGATTGCAAAAATTTGAGAGATCGATCTTACCAGTTGATCGATTCAAAGATGAACTGAAATTCTCAACTGATCCCGTTCAATACTTCCCATTCAAAACATTAATAACTTTGAATAAAAGAACAATCAAGCAATATCAATTCAGAATTTAAGGGAACTTCGGTCCGGACTCACCAGAGTCAATTTCGAAATACAGATCGTAGATCTTCGAATCCTCTGCAATCTCTGGACCCAAACTTCCCGATTTGAAGTTTTGATCGGATCAAACGAATTAATACGAGATGGGGAGAATAAGTGCAGGAGGATCAAAATCGAATCATCACAAGATGGAGTACAAAATTATTCGAGACTGAACTTACTGGTGATCGTCGGAGAATATGTCGAAGCTGTGCTGCGCTGAGCGAACGTCGACGTTGTATGGATCGATCGGTTCAGTCACCGAGGAAAGTTGCACGCGCCACCGCCATCATCGTCTTTGCCATCGCTTTCACTTTACTCGCTAAAGAGGAATGAGGAATTAGGAGAACAGAGCTCTGCTCCTGAGGAGTTGATGGAGAGATGGAGAGAACTGAGGAATTAATCTATATTTAAGGAAGTTGGCTGCTTGTGGTTCACGCCACTATGGCGCCAAATTAACAAAATAGAGCAGGTGGACATCAAAGAGCTGTTAGAATTTGATTAATTTGAATTTTGAATTCGTTTCTTTTAATTCTCAGAATTAAGAGAAGCTAGCTGAAAGAAATTTGGTATTGGGCCCAAGTGCAGGCCTAACCCGCATGGCATTAAAATAGGTGGCTCTAATTGTTAAGCGTAAGATAAAAGTTGGGCCCAAGATCCTAAAAATTTATATAAGAAATCCAACCTAAAAGAAAGCCTTGCATTAATTCAAGTTCACAGAATATAATAAAATAATTTATTATACAAGAGTATTTTCTTAAGCCCTAAAATATTTATTTATTAAATCAATTAGTTATTAGATCAATCTCTTAAGAAAACTATATTTTTTTTAATCAGAATTAAGAAAAAGGGGGGTTACACTTTAATGTGTAGCCAGACGCACAGTTGATGTTACGTAAGTGGAAAGAATTATAGTTATGGTACAGAATTCAAGGCTTAGTCCATTCTTGTATCATGCTGTTATTTAACCCATGCGGAAAGATTCAAGTAGTAGCGACATCTATCCTAATGCATGATGGACAGTCACTGTGGGGAACGCTCAACCCACATATATTAGGATATGTGAGAGATTATTGGTGTTTTTGCCTTTGGACTAGTGTAAAATAGTCCCATGGCGGCTACACCACAAAGTGGATATCTCAATATATTGCTTTGTGTGTGTTAAGGTATGCACATGAGGTGTGGTGGGGCACATGTGGGTGCCATGTGGGGGTATTTACCTAGAAGAAAAAATGATTAACTCCAACAAGAAAGCAAGTTGCTTTTTGTCGTTCGAATTTGGACTCGGACGCGGACTCCAGGATGCCTCGTGTATGCACAGGTGTGTTCGGGGGGTAGGCGTGGACTGGCATATGACTATGCTGATTGTGGGATGATCTAAAATATCAAACTCTATTTTTGAGTGTTGGTATATTAGGCCCACATCGGATAGAAGAAATTGTGAAGTGTCACTCCACTCTATAAATAGAGCTCCCTGGCCTCCTATGTAAGATGCACCAAAATAAGAAATTAAAGGGAGCCTATTTGAGTCCAGGGAGCCTATTCGAGTCACAAAAAGTTGACTAATGAGCATTCCAGAAGTGCTTTAAGAACTTGCTGGTTCCTGGGAGAAGATCGCGTTGGGAGAATCTTGTTTTGAGCAACGGTGGTCTTCACCATCCCAGCAAGAATAATAATTTATTAATTATTATTTCTTTTTCTTCTTCTTCTTGGTGGGCAGCAGGATATTTTGGAGAGCAAACTTGTTTGCCGGAATGTCCAAAATCATAAAACTCATTTCAGACATTTTTGTAGAGCGGACTCATTCGCATGAATCTCCAAAATGCTGAAACTCAGTTCAGGCACTTTTGGAGAGCGAACTCGTTTGCAGGAATCTCCAAAGTGCTGAAACTCAGTTCAGGTACTTCTGGAGAGCTAACTTTTTTGCATGAATCTTCGAAGTTCCAACTTAAGAAAATTAGGAGAGCAATTTCATTTGCACTTGGAAGTCACCGAAATCCTATAAAATCAGAACAGAGAGCAATTTTTTTGCACTTGGAAGTCTCTGTCTTTGATCGTTCTATTCAGAACAGAAATCAAATATTATTTGCACTTGAAAGTCTCTGGCTCTGACTGTTCTTCCATCTAGATCTGTTTCGAGAATAACAATTACTTCATCTGGTTGCCATCAATTATGAGTTGTATGCCACCATAATTAAATTTGGTCGACAACAATAGGCATCCCTGACTTTTCTTATGATGAGTTTGTTGGTGCTTTCTTTGGTGCTTTCTTTACATGAAGAGAGCTTGCTCTCAACATGCCTTGTAAATTTTAGTCCCACATCGGAAATGCACCATGAGTTATCTCAACATATATACTTGGGTGTGTTGTTGAGAGATGCACATGGGGTGGTGACCCTAAGGAGGGAACCATGTGGGTGATTTTACTAGGAGGTAAGAATAAGGCTCCAAGGATTAAGCATTAATGCTTTTGTCATTCTCTTGGATTAATTCCACTTGGAGCTAAGCCCCAAAGGGGCTTAGCGACTCGAACTCGGACTCGGGCTCATGGGCTCATGAGGCGTAATGTGGCGTTTTGTTGGCGCACTTTGCACTTAGCACGTCAGCAGTCATGCGGTCTTTATGCGGCTCATATGCGGCCATGCGATCTTATGCGGCATGCGGCTCATATGCGGCCTCATGCGGCTCATGCGGCCATGCGGCCATGCGGCCATGCGGTTCATGCGGCTCATGCGGTCCATACGGCTCATGCGGTCCATGCGGTCCATGCGGCTCATGCGGCTCATGCGGTTCATGCGGTCCATGCGGCTCATGCGGCACATGCGGTCCATGCGGCCCAAGCGGTCCATGCGGCCAGGCTGCTGCTGCTGCTGCCGCATGGAGGGCTATGCTGACTGTGCAGATTTCAAATCGGTTATGGAAAGGGTGAATCAATGCGATTAATTCAGATCCTATCTTTGTGGGATTTGAATTAATTTCGTTACTATATTTGTGGGATTTGAATTAATTCAGTTCCTATCTTTGTGGGATTAGAATTAATTCGTTGCTATCTTTTTTGTGATTTGATTCAATCTTTCCATAACTGATGAGGCGGCTAGGGTTTCCCCCCTCTCTCTATAAATACTCTCTTCTGGCCTCCTTTGTGAGTACCACGAAAATACAAGTCAGAAAAGGAGAAAGAGAGAAAGAGTTGCTGCCGCCATTGTAAGTCCATCTGAGGAGTCAGAACAGAGGTGACATCGAGCGTTCCATAAGTTCTTCAAACTTGCTGGTTTCTGGAAGCAGATCGTGTGGGGCGAATCTTGCTTTGAGCAACGGTGTTTTGACATCCCAGCATTGTTATTCTTCTTCTCATCTCTCTAGATTATTGTAACTTGTTCTGTCCCAATTGCAACACGTTTGCAAGAAAGAACAAGAGATCTTCTCTTTGCTATTTTTCTCCTTCATATTGTAATTTGGCTATTTAGTTTTATTCGTAGATCTTGAGTTTGATCATCACAAAGTTTTGTGTGACATCTCAGATCTCGATTGCATTAGTTTTCATCTTTGATCAAGCCCCCGGGTCTAACAATCTCAAAGCAAGATCCGTATAGATGGAAAACATTAATGCTTCGCTCCTCCAATCGGACTTCTGCAAGTTGGAAAAGTTCGATGGAGAGCACTATCAAGTCTGGAAGAGAAAGGTGTACCTAACTCTTCAACTGAAAGACGTTGATCATGTTCTGTTGGAGGAAGAACCCTCTGTTCCAGACACTGGATCTACTGCCGCCATCAACGCGGCTACCAAACTCCAGGCCAAGTGGAGAAGGGAAAATAGCATCTGCAAGCTTCTCATCCTGAATGCTATGGAGGACTCTCTGGCAGAATCCTACTCAAAGAAGGAACTTGCCAGAGACATATGGGAGTCTGTAGAAAATCTGTATGAAGAAGATAAGAACAGGAGCAAAATATTTGTGGTTGAAAAATATCACAAATTGCTCTTTGAGGACGAAAAGTCCATGCTGCCACAGGTGAAGGAATTTCTGAAGCTGCGTCAGAAACTGGAAGACGAAGAGATGCCCCTTCCCGATAAGTTTGTCGTCGGAGGGATCGTCTCAAAACTTCCTGCTGGATGGAGTACCTTCTATGCAAGGATGCACAGAAAGAAGCTAGACATTAGCTTGGGAGATCTACCTCAAGAGATCCATGTTGAGGACGAGATGCGTTCTCAACAGAAGGTGGACACTCTGTCCAAACAGTTGGCTAAAGCCAATCTTGTGCAGACGAGAGATTCCAAGGGGAAGCAGGCGGCTTCTCATCCCAAGAAAAATGACTTCACTAATCTGAAAGTGAAGGGTCCTTCATTCAAGCAACAGAAGACTAAGTCCCACGTGACTTGTTACAATTGTGGCAAGAAAGGCCTCTACAAGAGTGAATGCAGATCTAAGCCTAAACAATCAGAGAAAGGTGAGCCTAATAAGGTTTCATTAGTTTCTAACATTGTTGCTATGATCGGACAGGTCACAACTGTGGGGGTTGACTCTGACTGGTGGATAGACACTGGTACGACTTGCCATGTCTGTTCTGACAAGGAATGGTTCGTCACATACCAGCCGACATCTGAGAATGTTGTCATGGCGAACCAGGCCCAAGCTGAAGTACTGGGGATTGGGACTGTAGAGCTGAAACTCACTTCTGGGAACACTCTGACGCTTCAAGGAGTGAAGCATGTTCCTGCGATTGCCAAGAACCTAATCTCTGGGAGCCTGCTCTGCAACGCAGGCTTGAGGATGGACATCAACGCTGGTCAGATGGTTATGTCCAAGAAAGGAACATACTTCGGGAAGGCTTATCAAACCGAAGGAATGTTTAAAATTCAGCTTGTCAACCAGTTTGATGACATTAATGTAGTTGCATTTTTTGATTATTCTCTTGAGTTGTGGCATAATAGACTAGGACATGTTCATAGTAAAAGAATCAACAAAATGTCTAGTCTAGGACTTATCTCCAAATGTGGGGGTAAGGTGGAGAAGTGTGAAGTGTGTGCTCAGACGAAGATCACAAGGAAACCCTTTCATCGGGTCAATCGAAGCACAGATCTTCTGGAGTTGGTGCACTCCGATATCTGTGACTTCAAACATTTCTCCACGAAGGCCGGGATGAAGTATTTCATAACCTTCATCGACGACTTCTCAAAATATGCGTTCGTCTACTTGCTCAAGTCCAAAGACGAAGCTTTCGAGAAGTTCAGAGAGTTCAGGACCGAGGCTGAACGGCAGACTGGACAACAACTCAAGAGGCTGAGAAGTGATCGAGGTGGGGAGTACAGGTCTCATGAATTCGCATCGTTCTGCAAAGAACATGGAATCATATGCGAGACTACTGCTCCATATTCTTCTCAATCCAACGGAAGTAGCAGAGAGGAAGAACCGGACATTAACAGAAATGATGAATTCTATGCTGCTCACTGCAGGTCTTCCAAAATGCTACTGGGGAGAAGCTGCATTAACGGCCACTTTCATTCTGAATAGAGTGCCATATGCAACTTCGGACGTAACTCCTCATGAACTCTGGTTCAAAGTCAGACCCAACTTGAATGTCATTCGAGTGTGGGGGTGTCTGGCGTATGTGAAGCTTCCAGATCTGAAGATTCAGAAGCTGGGGACAAGGACTACGAAGGCTATCTTCTTGGGGTATGCCGAGAAGAGTGATGCTCGGAGATTTCTTGATATTGAATCAAATCATATTATCGAATCTCGCGATGCTGAATACTTTGAAGACAAGTTCGCAAAAGACAAAAATATTATTCTTTCGGACATTCCGAAAAATGATGTAGGTACTAATGAGACTGAAATCTCATACGAGCCAGTAGTCCAAGAAGAAGCTGTTGTTGATGAAACAACTCTTGTACCAGAACTCGCCGAGCCGTCAGCTAAGCGAGCGAGGAGACCGAAAGATTTCGGAGATGACTTTGTCACCTATCATGTGGAAGCAGATCCGCTTACCTATGATGAGGCGATGAAGACCAGAGATGCTATCTTCTGGAAGGAGGCAGTGAATGACGAGTTTGACTCTATCACCTCCAATAACACATGGGTGTTGGTAGATCTACCTGAAGGAGAAAAGCCCATCGGATGTAAATGGATCTTCAAGAAGAAGATGAAGGCAGATGGAACTATTGACAAGTTCAAGGCCAAGCTGGTAGCCAAGGGATTTTCTCAGAAACAGGGGATAGACTACTTCGACACGTACGCTCCAGTAGCCCGGATGACCACCATCAGGATGTTAATCGCTCTAGCAGCTATACATAAGTTGGTGATACATCAGATGGATGTAAAGACAGCGTTCCTGAATGGGGAGCTGACCGAAGAGATTTACATGCAACAGCCAGATGGATTTGTCGTCAAAGGTCTTGAAGACAAAGTCTGCAAGTTGGTGAAATCATTATATGGTTTGAAGCAAGCTCCCAAGATGTGGCATGAGAAGTTTGACAAAGTTATTAGGTCAAACGGCTACAGAGTCAGCGAGACGGACAAATATGTTTACACAAAGTTTGCTGATGGAAGAGGAGTCATCGTTTGTCTGTACGTGGACGACATGCTAATCCTAGGTACAGATATAGGCTGTGTCACAGAGACAAAGAAGTTCCTCTCAACCAAGTTCAGTATAAAGGACTTGGGGGATGCAGATGTCATCTTGGGCATAAAGATCATCCGGACAGACACTGGAGTAGCGCTGTCACAATCTCACTATATTGAGAAGATGCTCACACGCTATGGGTATAAGGATCTTCCAGGAATTGATACGCCATACAGGTGTGATCAGAAGCTGAAGCCAAACTCGAGGGAAAGCGTCAGGCAGCTGGAGTATTCTAGCGTTATCGGAAGTTTGATGTACGCAACTACTGCCACAAGGCCTGACATAGCTTTCGCCGTGGGAATGCTGAGTCGGTTCACAAGCAACCCAGGGGTTGAGCACTGGAAAGCTGTGAAGCGAGTAATGAGATATCTCAAGAAGACTCAGACATATGCACTGCACTACAACGGGTATCCGACAGTAGTGGAAGGCTTCAGTGATGCTAGCTGGTGTTCAGAGGTGGAAAGCGAGAGATCCATAGGTGGATATGTCTTTTCCTTGGGTGGAGCTGCTATATCGTGGATGTCGAAGAAGCAGACTATACTCTCTCGTTCCTCCATGGAATCTGAATTCTATGCACTTGAAACTGCAGCAGATGAAGCAGAATGGCTTCGGGAGCTCATGTATGATCTTCCAGTGGTTGGGGCTCAGATACCGGCGATACCGATATACTGTGACAACCAGGCGACTGCGGCGGTGGCATCAAATGACCTCTTCAACGGGAAAAAGAGGACTGTGCGGTTGAAGCACAGGGCAGTACACGATCTTATCAAAAGAGGTGTAATTGCAGTGGTTGATGTTCGGAGTCAGGAGAACCTGGCAGATCCGTTCACAAAGGGCCTCAAGCGCCAGTTGGTCGATGACACAGCTTGTAAAATGGGCTTGAAGGCATTCTGATAGTATGTTTTTGTAATCCTACCATAAAGTTTTATGCTATTAGTTCAAAGAGAAATCTACTAGGCATCTAACTTTTGGTTCAAAGGAGGATCACTGATTGGAAAACTATCAGGTAACAGTGGGTACTTGTTCTCTGGAACATGGAAGGGATACGGACCCATAACCACTGTTGTCTACTATGTATTTTTCTGCGGAAAAACAAATCCTGTGGAAGGTTGGCTTAAACGCCTTAATGAGTTCTCAGGCAGAGTGAATGTCTGGTGTGCTTTACAGGAAGCACGGTAGAGCAGCACTACAAGGAGTGAAACTCTATGCTACAGTGGAATGACTCCACCATGAGGTTCCCAGGTAGGGGTAATGCCTCGGCTTTGCAAGCCAAGTCATAGCGGCGTAGCACCGCAAATAGGCAGGTAGCCTAATGCTGTATGACGTAATTAAAGAGTTGTAGACAGCACTACAAAGGGGAGGATGGCCCCATGTTACAGTGGTACGACACCACGATGAGGTACCCAGGTAGGGGTAAAGCCTCGGCATTGCAAGCCATGTCGTTGCGGCGTAACACCGCAAGGAAGCCTTAGGCTTCATGCTGGGTAGTTTGGCACTACAAAGAGGCTTGTGACCTCATGCTACAGTAGTATGACACTACGATGAGGTTCCCAAGTAGGGGTAATGCCTCGGCTTCAGGCCATGTCATAGCGGCGTAGCACCGCAAGGAAGCGCAAGGCTTCATGCCATATCTCTTTAATAAAGAACTCACCTATAGTGTATGAAAAGAGATATCAGGCCGTCTCTTGAGGGTAAACTTGTAGACGCCCAAAATTATACACTGAAACCAGGCTGGCACAGGGCCTTTAATGTGCAGCCAGAAGCACACGTAACTACAATTTGTGAGTGGGAAGAATTACAATTGTGGTACAGAATTCAAGGCGTAGTCCATTCTTGTATCACATTGTTATTTAACCCATGCGGGAAGATTCAAGTCGTCAGCGACATCTATCCTAATGCAAAATGGACAGTTACTGTGGGGAACGCTCAACCCTGGACACATATATATGTTGTGATATGTGGGGGATTGTTGGTGCTTTCTTTGGTGCTTTCTTTACATGAAGAGAGCTTGCTCTCAACATGCCTTGTAAATTTTAGTCCCACATCGGAAATGTACCATGAGTTATCTCAACATATATACTTGGGTGTGTTGTTCAGAGATGCACATGGGGTGGTGACCCTAAGGAGGGAACCATGTGGGTGATTTTACTAGGAGGTAAGAATAAGGCTCCAAGGATTAAGCATTAATGCTTTTGTCATTCTCTTGGATTAATTCCACTTGGAGCTAAGCCCCAAAGGGGCTTAGCGACTCGAACTCGGACTCGGGCTCATGGGCTCATGAGACGTAATGTGGCGTTTTGTTGGCGCACTTTGCACTTAGCACGTCAGCAGTCATGCGGTCTTTATGCGGCTCATATGCGGCCATGCGATCTTATGCGGCATGCGGCTCATATGCGGCCTCATGCGGCTCATGCGGCCATGCGGCCATGCGGCCATGCGGTTCATGCGGCTCATGCGGTCCATGCGGTCCATGCGGCTCATGCGGCTCATGCGGTCCATGCGGTCCATGCGGCTCATGCGGCTCATGCGGTTCATGCGGTCCATGCGGCTCATGCGGCACATGCGGTCCATGCGGCCCAAGCGGTCCATGCGGCCAGGCTGCTGCTGCTGCTGCCGCATGGAGGGCTACGCTGACTGTGCAGATTTCAAATCGGTTATGGAAAGGGTGAATCAATGCGATTAATTCAGATCCTATCTTTGTGGGATTTGAATTAATTTCGTTACTATATTTGTGGGATTTGAATTAATTCAGTTCCTATCTTTGTGGGATTAGAATTAATTCGTTGCTATCTTTTTTGTGATTTGATTCAATCTTTCCATAACTGATGAGGCGGCTAGGGTTTCCCCCCTCTCTCTATAAATACTCTCTTCTGGCCTCCTTTGTGAGTACCACGAAAATACAAGTCAGAAAAGGAGAAAGAGAGAGAGAGTTGCTGCCGCCATTGTAAGTCCATCCGAGGAGTCAGAACAGAGGTGACATCGAGCGTTCCACAAGTTCTTCAAACTTGCTGGTTCCTGGAAGCAGATCGTGTGGGGCGAATCTTGCTTTGAGCAACGGTGTTTTGACACCCCAGCATTGTTCTTCTTCTTCTCATCTCTCTAGATTATTGTAACTTGTTCTGTCCCAATTGCAACACGTTTGCAAGGAAGAACAAGAGATCTTCTCTTTGCTATTTTTCTCCTTCATATTGTAATTTGGCTATTTAGTTTTATTCGTAGATCTTGAGTTTGATCATCACAAAGTTTTGTGTGACATCTCAGATCTCGATTGCATTAGTTTTCATCTTTGATCAAGCCCCCGGGTCTAACAGAGTTAGTCGTCGTGTTTGTGTGTATATATGTAAAGTAGTATCACACTCAAGTGGAAAAATTCCATTTATCAGGAACATCATGGTTATCTAAAGTTCTCAATCTGGCTACATACAAAACCTAGCTAGTATATGAACCAAGGTTTCGTGGTGTCCGAATCGGTATCCAACCATTCCTATAAGTATCAATATAGGCGGTATTGGTACAACGACTATCTTGCATTGATGTTTCGAAATTTTTTGATATAAAAGAGTAAATAATTTTTAATAGTTATTAGAAATTAAAAAAATATATTTATATATTTAGCTATAAGTTTAAGTATATTTTATATTTTTAGTTCTTTCAAACTTAAATTAAACAATAGTCATCCTTTCTGATTGTTTTACATGTAATAAGTAATTTTTTATTTATATGCTTTTGCAATCTTGTTGAGTGGTCTTTTTTGTTTAATTTTTTTTGAGATCCCTAATGTCAGTATAGGTAGTGATTGAATAGTGATTGGAATTTTTGAAGTAGATAGGAAGTACTTGTTGATATTAAGTAGGTCTTAGTCTTTGAACCGTAGACAGTGTTGGTGCTTCTGTATTTATGATAGAAATTTTGAAGTAGATAGGTAGTACTTGTTGATATTAAGTAGGTCTTTGTCTTTGAACCGTAGACAAAGTCTTGGTGCTTCTGTATTTATAATAGAATTTTTGAAGTATATAGGTAGTACTTGTTGATATTAAGTCGGTCTTAGAGCTTTGAACCGTAGACAAAGTCTTGGTGCTTCTGTATTTATAATAGAATTTTTGAAGTATATAGGTAGTACTTGTTGATATTAAGTAGGTCTTAGAGCATCATTAGTGAGGCCCATCCCATTTTCTAGATTCTAGATTTAGAATGTAGGAGCTCATTTTGTATAATAGTAAGTGTCATCCCTAGTCCCAATTTTTTTAATTTCGGTTTCAACCCATTCATAGGTGCTAAGGGTTGGGCCTTCCAATTTCTACATTCTAGATTGTAGAAACTCGTTTCGTAGAATAGTAAGTTCCAATTTGGAGTCCAACTTACTAGATTCTAAACTTTATATTATTATTTTTCCTACATTAATTTTTGACCACACAATTTTTGGGACCGGAGCTCACTTTATCGTTTCCTACTATTCTCATACAAACCTAACCCATTCTACATTTACCTTTTTTTTTTGAAAATTTTGGGCTCCAAATTGTATTGGAGAATCCCAACTACTAATGATGCTCTTAGTCTTTGAACCGTACACAAAGTTAAGTCTTAGCCTTTGAACCGTAGACAAAGTCTTGGTGCTTCTGTATTTATAATAACTACAATCTTGAATTTGTTGAAGTAGCTAGATAGTCCTCAAATATATTAAGGAGGTTTTCCTTATATATTTATTAAGTTTTTTTTTTGAGGTGTTCTTTCTCCAAGTCGGACCGTGAGAAAATTTGAACCCAAAACCTGTGTTTGGGCGGCCCTGCACTACCACTAGGTTAGTGCCTTAGGACATATATTTATTAAATTGTTAGTCCTTGAACTGTATCCCAACTTCATAAAGTCTCTGTTTCCATATTAATAACCAATGTTGTAAAAACCGGACTGGACCGGCGGTTGGACCGGGTCCGACTGGTTTAGACCAAAAAATCGATCTGATTCGATTAAAACTGGGACTTTTAAAGAACCGTCGGTTTTTTGTGAAAACCGGATTCAACCGGTCGAACCGGTTCACAATTGAACCGACAAATTTTGGTATTTTTTTTAACAAAAAAATTTAAAAAAAAAATTATCATGTAAAATTTGGACAATTTGATTCTTGGTTTGGTTTTGATCGACCTTATAGTTGTAAGATTAAACCAAACCAACATACTTATGATCAAACCAAACTAAACTAAGAAGTAAATATGGATCTTACCTATTTGAACCAAACTAAACCAAGTCTATTTGAATCCCGGTCCGACCTATACAAGAAACTTTTGGTTCGATCAGGTCCGATTTTTAAAACATTGTTAATAACTACTTATACAGAGAAACCTATCACATTCAATTTATTCTTGTTAGGTTTCCAGGGTATCCTCGGCAACCCATTCGGACGACTACCCAACTGTATGTAAGAGTGACAAGGGGCAAAAAGGTAATCGACCTAAACTTTCCCATAGTTATAAGTACCCCTACTTTTAGGGCCCGTTTGGTAAACCGTATTTGGAGGTGGAATTTAAATTTTTATGGATTTGGAGACAAATTCATGGAATTCTATATTTGGTTGGAGATGGATTTGGATATGTAAAGTATGACAAAATCCAAAACTTGAATTTGGTTGGATTTTGGAGAAAAAAATAATTATTCTTTAATAATTTCGTTAAAATATTTATTACTTAATAATTTTGTTAAAAATTAGTAAATTAAAAATTAGTTAATCTTTAATAATTTCGTTAAAAATATTTATCCTTTAATAATTTCGTTAAAAATTAGTTAATTAATAAAAAAATAACTATTTTATTTGTATTATTAATTAATAAAAAATAGTATTATTAATTTAAAAAATTAGTTAATTAGTTAATTTCGTTATAATCATAATTAATAATTTATTAGTATTATTATAATATTAATTAATAATATTTTATTATTTAGTTAATAATCATAATTTACTAGTATTATAATATTATTATTATCATATTAATTAATAATTTATTAGTATTATTATAACATTAATTAACAATCATATCCTATGTTTAGTATTATTAATTAAAAATTAGTTAATTAGTTAATTTCGTTATAATCATAATTAATAATTTATTAGTATTATTATAATATTAATTAATAATTTGTTAATAACTATTTTATTATAATCTTAATTAATAATAATTTAATCACAATTAGAATCATATTCTATAATAATTTAATTAATAATTTACTAATCATAATAATATTAATTTATAATTACTATTTTTAAAATATTTAATTTATAGTTAATTAATCGTTAATTATTAATTATTAATTTATAATTACTTAATTATTAATTATTAATTTATAATCGTCATTTATTAATTATTAATTATTAATTAATTATTTAATTATTAATGAATCTATAATTACTTAATTTATAATCGTTAATTAATAATCGTTAATTATTAATCGTTAATTATTAATCGTTAATTATTTAATTATTAATTATAATTACTTAATTTATAATCGTTAATTATTAATTATTACTTAATTATAATTACTTAATTACTTAATTATTAATTATTAATCATTAATTATTAATTATTAATTATTAATTTATAATCGTTAATTATTAATTTATTAATTTATTAATTATTAATTATTTAATTTATAATTACTATTATTAATCGTTAATTATTAATTATTTAATTTATAGTTATTAATCATAAAACCAAATCCTATGTTTGGTTGGAGTTGGATTTGGAGTTGGATTTGAATAGTAAAATCCAAGATTTGGATTTGGAGGATTTCCAAATCCAAATCCAAATAGTAATATCCGGTTACCAAACAAGTCCTTAATGGGACTTGTATGTACAATCAAAATTACTTTCTTTAATCTTTGAGGTTTTCGTCCGATTTTTATTTAGGCATGAGAGGCACACCCGGCAAAGGTGTTTCCTAGGTACTATTTAGAACTTGCCAAATCGAGCTCGGACTCTAGTTCTTTAGACCGATCCGAGCATTGGTCCAAGAAGCCCAGATCTATTAATCGACCAATACAATACAATATCAATTTGTCATAGTAAAAATTAGGTTTTCGAGTTAGCGTGCCCACGGTGTCTGAGCGGAGAACAACACGGCAATATAACAGTGTCCCCCATTTCTCGAGATCAGTATTTAATAGGAATATATGTATGTATACTATACTTACATATTCTATCTTGAATTGGTTTTCGTAATTTTTATGAGCATATCGTTCGTGGGATAATTGATGGATTCTTAAACGGAATAAGTGACCTGAATAACAACATTTTGTGATTTCTTGATGAAATTAACTAGCCTACAAGCTACTTTAGACTTGTAGAGATCCATGGTAATACCATAGACTCTGTTGAGGATCCGCATGTAACATCTACTCCGAAATTTTTTAATTTAATATCATATTTGAATTTATAAATGCTCCTAAAATTTTACTATATATTTTTATTTTATTAGATTAATTATGATAATTATCGAGATACGTTGAATATATCTACAAGTTTTATTTTGTTGAAGTTTTTTTTATATGGAAATATATGTACTAAATATTTTGTAAATGCAAGATATGAAGTTCGCATTATATGTGTTAGGGAATATTTTATATTATATATTTTAGAATTTTATTGTATTATTTATTTAACTTAAAGTATACATTGAGTATATACACAATATATTGTTTTTATATTTAGTATATATTGTTTACTTATCTTTTATAATAAATAATTTTTTATATAATTTATATATATGAAAATTTATTATTATAAATATTTTTTAAAACAATTACTAAAAAATAATTATTCTGGATTTTAGTATTAAAATTATTGTGTATATATATATATATATATATATATATATATATATATATATATATATATATATATATATATATATATATATACTATGTGAATATTTATTTTATAGATTCATTTTACTTTCTAATAATAAATATATGTGCTAAGTATATATATGCGTGAACGATATATTTTAGAAATAATTTATATATATGTAGAAATATAATTTTTGATGGATATTTGAAGTAAACATATGTGCTAAATATGCATATATGTTATAGATATATTTTTTTTTAAAAAAATATTATAAAATTTATATTAGGAAAGTTTTATTACTAAATATTTTTAGAATATCTTATTATTTTTTTAGATTTATTAGAAAGTTTTAGGAATATTTTTAAGAAAGTTTGGTATTTAGAATTTATTTTATATAAAAGGAAAAATTAATTATAGAAGAAAAGAGGGGGGGGGGGGGGGGGGGGGGGGGGGGGGAGGGGGGGTGGATTCAGTACTGTTCACGCGCAACAGTACCCTCTTCTCAGCCGAGAAGAGAAGGAAGAAGAATTTGTTAATTTTTTTAAACCTATCAAATCCTAACCAATTCAAACCAAAAAAATTTCCTAGCTAATTCTAACACATTCTCCTCAATCTAAACATGAATCCTAGTTTAAATCCTATGAAATCCCGTTCAAAAATTGGATTTAAATCCAGTTTATATATAACTGGTTCTTTTCTTTTAAAGAAAACTTCTACAAGAAATCCCCAAAATTCCTCGAGATCATAACCCTAACCCTATTCCACCCCGACCCTGTGCCGCCTAGACGCGCTAGCCGCCGCAACAACGAGCAAAAATAGCAGTAGTAGCAACAATCAGAATAATAGAAACAACCAGGTACTCATCTTCCTCACCATTTTTCTCCCTCATCGTTCAATGGTTTTTCGAACCGAAAAACCCTACCACCTACAAAACCTATTAAGTGGATTTTATTAATTTGCGATGTAAGCAAAAAAAATCGAGTTCCAAAATCAAGAAAAATCACAAATTTTTGGGTACGAAAACTGTCACGAGGAGTGATTTTGGAAGTCGATTTTCGGGCCGTACATCGAAAAATTTGAAAACCTATTTGAACAAGCTTTTAGACAATCTAACAAGACTGGAACCCTAATTTAATTTTACTTTTTGTCTATTATTTTCTGTTAAAAGTTCGTTTCAAAATTAACGAAAAACAGTTTTAAAAATCAATAATTTTTTCGATATGGAATCTGTCCAGACAAATCGGACGACTTGGTCGCAAATCAGTTACATCGAAAGGTGCGTATGGACTTTGCACATGTGTAAAATTTGACAGAACTTAAATTGGTTGTATGTGCGCGACGATTTCGATGCATATCCGTAAAAAAATTCCGTATCGGTAATTTTGTAAATCAATCCATTACTTCGTGCACGCTCATCATATCATGACGAAACATGTGCCATTGGACTCATGATATATTTTTGGTCATGTGAGCCAATTTTGGTCTGATTCTGAGACAATTGACCGGATTGCCGTTTTGTCGGTCCTACGATTAGATCCAACGAACGATTTTGTGCACGGCTCATCGGAATCTAAAATTGGACATAAATTTGAGTTTGTATCGAAAACTGGACTTGTAGGCATATAATTTGTTGACTTTAGATGCCATAGGGTTTGGCATGCTTTTCAGTGCAAAGCATGTCCAACAGCGGACATCGCCTTGATCCGAAATTATCGTTGTACCCCTGTGTCCAGAATTGGACTTATGGGTAGTCTATCTTAGATATTTTTTATTCCAAAAATGTTGGTAATTTTTATTTCAGCATCCGTAGATGTTTGCGGAAGTTCTACTTTCGTTGCTTCTTTGATCTGACGAATTGGTTCGCTGGACGTTGTCGATTCTACACACCACCTCCATGCAAGATACATTGCAACCATGTACTGATTATTTATTGTCATTTCATTATGTTTATTCCTTTTATTTATTTATTTGTTTGTTTATTTATTTTATATTAAATTGTGCGTCCAAGTCATACTTGGGTACAAACGACCGAGTTAGTCGTTTCCGTTGCTTTTATTTATTTTATGCATGCTGACTTCGTTTTAGAGGACCACCCATTATTGTGAGGTATTGGTATATCTTCTTTGGACATGACACTTGTGTTCCACGAGTTGTGAGTCTTATATATTCAGACTTGCGTATTCGGCTGACCACCGATACGAATAGGACGTGCTCTAGGTTATAACTGCTAATAGAATTACATGATAGAAGACTTAGCAGTTATTAGTATAACATGTTATGAATACAACAGGGATATGAGCATTGGGTAGGGAGGACATATACTATACGCTTGGGCAATGTCGTATCGAGTCGCGTCGGATCGTGTCGGTCTTGCTAGTGACTCATTTGAGCACTACCCGTGTATTTGTTAGTGACTCTCTGGAGTGCTGTCCATGTACTATGCTAGTAACTCGCTTGAGCGCTACCTGTGTAGTCGTTGTCAGTTATGGTCAGTCGGTCTGCCCTTGTGTTGAGTGTTGTTCTGAAATGCATTTACACATAGAATGGTTAGGGATCCTATACCTGATCAGGGCATGGAAAAATATTTTGTCATGGAATAGTGTACCACACCTTATTGTTGTTTGGTTGTAGGTGTGGTTCACTGTTTCGATGATCGACTGCTGGACCGTGTTGTGATCTGGATTACTTATTTATTTTATTTATGACTTGCGACATGTTTATATTCAGTATATCATGGCATGTTTTTCTGTATCTTATTACGTCCCTCTGAGTACCTGGTGATCTCTCCAGGTATAGACGAGTAAGGCTTTCCGCATGAGTACGGACCAGATGCTTCGTTCTCTATCGAGGAGGTCTTACCTTCCGATGACAGCTGACTCTTTCAGATTGATAGACTTCTAGTTACTACTATTCATTCTTTATTTCTGATGGTTAGACTCCATTTCCTTTTCTGGTTTAACTAGTTGTTTGGTAGTGGATTTGTCTCCACTTGGATATTTTATCACTTGACTATCTTTATTTATTATTGGACTATTATTTAATTATTCAGTGGATGAAAAATAGAATTCCCTGTGACTATTGTTATTACGATTAAATTACAGTTATGTATGTATCCGGAGATTCTAAATATTGGAGTATTCTTCGTATACCTACAGTTGACCTGTACGTATTCCTAATCCTATGTATTTTGGGACTGGGGCGTTACAGAATAATAGAATGGGATAAGTAGCATTTGAAAGAAATTTGACAATGTTCTACTAGAATTCTTGGTTGTTAGGCTAAACCGATAAGGTCATGAAATACCATGTAGGTTGAAACTAGTAATGTTAGACCTAAATTTAGCCTAGCAATCAAGTTAGGGTATTATTGATCTAATTAGTGATGGTAGGATTCATTTAGAATTTATAAGTAATTATTTTTCCAATAAAATGAATTACCATTGACCTTCCAAAAAATTATGTTAAGAATCCTTACCAAGTTTTGACCCCTAAACTTGAGTTATTGCCATATTAGGCCATAATATAGTTTCTAATTTTTTTTGGAGATCTTTATCCAATTTATTTGGTATTATTTAGCCCTACTATTAGTTTAGGAAGAAAATAAATTATTTAAACTAATTTTTGAATTTATATAACCTATTTCCTATATATATATATATATATATATATATATATATATATATATATATATATATAACCCCGTGAAACTTTACTAATTTTTTTTCTTTTTTATCATTTTATCAGATTAATTATGGTAAATATAGATAGAATTAATATAGTTACGAGTTTATTTTTTTATTTTATAAAGTTTTATTTCTATAATATATAAAAATTTATGTAATAAATATTTTATGAATGCAATATATGGAGATCGCATTATATGCACATATTCTTACACACATATTCAAAATTTTGATAAAGCCAAATTTCTCCAAACCTGAATCAAATTGGGCTAATCAAATCCTATAGAATCCAAATCCTATTCTAAATTCCAGTTTAAAATCGAGCTCAAATCGGATTAAAGTTGTATTTATATTGATATACATATACATCTATACATATATTGTTATCGAGATAAATTCTCATCCCAAGCGCATTAGGGAGACTTGTACTCATTCCAGAGCCATCCCTGTCTCATGTGCACACACCGTGCCGCCGCACGACTGCCGTGTGCTGCCGGGCAACGCCGACCGGACGACCGAGAGCGCAAAGACAACAGGCGCAGTAATAGCAGCGCGTAGCACCTCTTCGCAACGACATTTAATCGTGTACGAGTTATCGTTTCATGAATCAATTTCATCGCTATGTAACCAATCTTACCTCCTTCAATCCCCTTCAGATAGATTAAATTCTAGTGCATTAAATTGTTCAAAAAAGTACACAAATCACGAAACATTTGTTCAAACTTGAACAGAAAACTTGAACTAGACCCCTGTAGAAGCATAAAAAAATAGAGTTCATGCCGATTATGTCATGACCCGTACCCTAGAGTAAGGGCACGAGACGTGGGTACGTCCAGCCTACGCCGCAGTGTCGGCAGTAGAACGCTGTCCTAGGTCACAACATCTAACAGTTTAAGGTAATAAACAGTTATACTCCCCGAATGGGGGTGACATAACAGAATATATCTCAATCACATCTAAGGTAGAATACGATAAGATAGAATGATATAAAAGATGCAAGATCCAAATCCACAGAAAATACAAATAGAGAGAAAGCTAAGTGTCTAGATAAACTCCACTAACATCCAGAAATAATACAGATCCAATATATACAACTCAATCTCCAATTCTATGAAATAAGATAAAGATATCTAAGAAGCAACAGTCTCCACAGCTAAGGGATCCGACTGGAAGTCCGGATCGCAAGTGTCCTCTAAGACTGTCCCAAAGAAAGTATCTAAGCAGGCCTCCTCCTCGTCCTCTGTAAAATTTTCAACAGGTCCAATCAGGACGAGAACGAGCATATATCTCTCAAAACAGTTCATAATAGGTTAGGAATATAAATCATGCAATAGAGTAAAATACAGAAAATGCTGGAAAGAAAGTACGTGAAAACAGGAGATATTTTGTAACTGAAAGTAAATACATGATAAGTAATGACTGTAAGTGGCTAAGTGATTTAGAGTACAATATGGTTATGTAAACGACTTAGGAGCACATGAATACAACTAAGAGGCACATGAATACCTACTGGGGATAATGATCAGATAACCAATTCTACTCACCCCGCCCCAATCAATACACAAGGATCCATTCAAGTTACGTTATTGGCACATGAATACAGCTAAAGATATGTGAACTCATGTAATGAGTAGTACATGAGGCACATGATAGTACATGAAAGCACATGAGAACATGTAAATGCATGAACTAGTACTAGTACAAGGAGTACCTGATGCACATGATAAAGTACATGAACATGAAATACCCGATGCACCCGTAGAGGAATAACATCTCAGGAAAGGATTCATATAGTACTAATCCGTGAAGATACGTGTCAGCATCAAGTAAAGTAATCTAGAGCAAGAATATAGTCCAAACAGGTATGAAAAGATCAGAGAATGTACTCGCCTGCTATCTGAATGTCCAAGATGAAAGTACTGTCCGAGGACTGGTGTCTGGCTCCTATTTAGAACAACACAAGTCACAATAAGTCCAGAATGGTAATAAGATGCACTACAATGCATTCTACATGAATCGAGGTCAATCTAGGCCAAAGTCAACTCTTGGTCAACTCTGGTCAACCCTAGAAGTCAAACTAGGTCAACTAGGTCAAACCTAAGTCAACAAGTCTATACTAGTCTATTCTAGGTCTAACAAGGCTACACAAATCTAACTAGACTCTATACTGACACACAGATACACCCATAGGCTAAGAGCCTAGGCTATAGGCTATTAGGCAATATCATGCCTAAAACCAACCTATAACCTATATTACATGAACACATGACAATATCTATATCTAAAATATAATACACATTAGCATATAGGTTACCTATAATATATCACATATTTTATATGTATATTCTAATATATATAATAGTACACACACATTATATAGGATACATATATATATCTCAATTACACATGTATATACATTCACATATATATAGAGAATAGGAAAGGGAATGTGGTGTACATGTGTGTGTGTGAAATAGACATGTGTGTGCAAGAGGGCATGTATGTTATTGAGACACTTGTGTGTGAGACAGAAATTAGGAAACAATGAGTGATACATGTGTTCAAACTAATGAGTTAACTAGGAAATCAGTGAACTGATTTGGAAGTGTGGGAAAAAGAATACAGTGAAGGCTATGTAGCAATGAAATAGATACTTGTGTGTGTATGTGTTAGCAGGAAAATTAAGAAAACAGTGAGTACAAAAACAGTGTGGCATGACATGTGACAACCTCTGTGTGTGTTAAGCTTGAGAGTGTGAGGGAAATCCCAAAATCAGTGAAATGTTAGGAGAAAAATAGTTCAGGAAATAGGAGAATCAATTATCAGGATTCAGGAATGAAATGGATCAACCAATGTAGTGTTAGGCAATGTAAAATAGTGGCTAACCATGTAACGTGGAATCAGTGAATACTAGAAAACAGTGAATTATATATTATCCTGAATCCAGTGAGCTAACAATGTATGAAAACAGTGGCATTAACAATGTGAAAACTGGAATACATTTCAGTTAAGTAGGGAAACATGAATCTCAGATTATGGAAAACAATCAGGATATTTAAGAGGAACCATTCTCAGTTAAAGTAAATCAGTCCAGGTTATAGGCAATTCAGTGTAGGTAAAATAAGTGATACAGTGAAGGGTATTAAACAGTGGAAATCACATTAGGCTTATTCGATTTCAGTTTGGGACTGGGATTCAAAACTCAGATATTTAGGATTGAAATGAACATTCAAATACAATTAAAAGAAGAGGAAAATCTCAGGTTTAGGAAATTAGTAACAGTGAATACATTACTAAATTACAATTTACATTATGGAGAGACCAATCAGTTAGGAAATTATTTCAATTCCATTTCGAAAAGGGGAAAGAAATCAGTCAGGTATGCAGAGATTACATTCTCAGTTAAAAGCAAATTCGAAATCCAACCCAATTGTCAAAATCTCATTTCCACATCATAAAGTCATTCTAATATGTAAATCATGAAGTAAACATAAACTAAAATATGTGGGGATCATTTAACAGTGATAAACAACAATTAAAACTGCGATTTAATGTTCAGAGAATTGGGAAAACCAAGTATCAGTACCAGTATCAGTGGTAATACAGTCAACCCAATTTTTGAATCCAAATTCACATCAACAACTAAACTATCATGTAAACCTAATCTAACATATATTATACATCATATTTAGGATCAAATTAACAATTAAAATCACTATCTAAATCATTAAAACTAAATTGAAAACAGGGAAACAATAATACACTGATACACGCACAGTGCACACCCTGTGCACGCACGATACCGTGTCCGACACAACACGAGGGGCCTTAAAACTTGATACACGTGGTGTCAGTCAATGCCCCATCGTGTGTGTCAAGTATTTCGTATCCATGTGTCTTGTGCTGTGCACAGGAAGCCCCGAGCAACATGGGAAGGAATCTGCGCGCGCGCGTGTGGTGCACCTGCGTGTTCTCGTGTCCGTGGCGACACGACACGACACCAATGACGACTCAAAATACTAGAAATAAATAAACGAGCCTAAAAACTATTTTCCTATTTAAACAATTTCCAGAAATCAGATCGAAATGCCCTTTGGGGTATTTCATCAAACACATACACGTATCCATTGATACGTGTCCGATACGGACACGTATTGGACACGAATCCTAGGGTTAGATATACCTACAGTTAGGGTAGGCCTAGGCCTTCCTAAATATGCAATAAAAACAACATTCTATGGTGTAGATTCGAAATTACCTATAGGTTTGCAAAGGCTCAAAAAGCCCCAATATGAGTGGATCCTCAAGCTTTCAAAACTCTCCCAAATTGTTTCTCCCCTGAAATTTTTCAATACCAACAGCAAGTAAAATAAATTTAGAACCTATTGCAATTGGTTTGGGTGGAAAAGAAATTGAAATAGATTTTCTAGGAATTATTGAAGTTGGGGACTTACCTCTCTCTCAAACTTGCAAATATTTCTAAGGGAGGCTAGCCTTAACTTTGAGGAGCATTAAATAGGGGGAATCCCTACGTGGCCGGCCATGGGCTGTTGGGCTAGGGTTAGGGTTCCACTAGTGTTGGGTTGGGCCTCTATGGGCTTAAGTCATAAATCATGACTTGTGAAATCACAAGCCATTCTCTATTCAAATTAATTCCTATTTCCTTCTAATAAATTCTAATGAGTTTGATATCACTAACTTAGGTAAAGCTAGGGTTACACACTCTAACCAAGTAGTCATGACCTAGGTTAGTTTCTAGGACAGTCTCCTAAGTCAACACTAGTCAAGGTCAAATATAGCACCAAAACAAAAATACTAAAAATCACTGAAAATTCTAATAATTATAATTAATACTAAATAATTACAAATAATTCCAAATAATTCTAAAATTTTAAAAATGACCATAATACCCTCAAGCTAGAAATGTGGTAGTGACAAATCTACCCTCCTTAAAATAATTTTGTCCTCGAAATTTAAGGTGATCGTACTCCTTTTATGTTAAGCCCCCAGCAATCATAGTCTCAGAAACCTATTTAAATCATACAATTGGAAAGTGTAGCCTATGGGGTCATGGCATGTAATATCAGTCCGGGATCTCATCTAGTTACACCAACTATGCTACAGTACTAGGCAATCACAAGGTATCAAAACATACAAGCGAGGGATGCATCAAATATTCTCAAAAAGGGATACTAAGGTTAGGTCAAAACTCACCTCCAGCTAGATCTGAGAACTAGAACTCCCTCCTGGAAGCAGGGCCCTGGTTGGGGCAGATATATCAGGACAGTGCTGCATCCAGTGTGTAGCTGACCCACAGAATAGGCACAATCCTAGTCTCTTTCTACAGGAGTTCCACTTGTGCCCAGACTTCTTACAGTAGGTACAGATAGGCTCTGGCTCAGCTGGCCTCTGCTGGACAGGAGATTGGGCTGGGTACGATTATATAGGCTGGATATATAGGTACTCCTCAAGCTCTGGGTAGGACTGGGTACTGTTCCTCGCCCTCTTAGAGCTAGGCTCTCTTCCTGGAAGCACAGAGTCCCACAGACGTAGCAACCTCTGGTATTGCTCCCTCATGGCCTCATCATGAACTCTCTGTGACTCCAACATCCTTTCTTGGAAATATCCAAACACCTGGGCTGCGTCAAGTAACAAACCTCCGGGTAGTACAGTATGGGGTACCATCTCAAGGGGTGGGGAAAGGCTCTCGGTCTCAGGCAAATCTGCAGCTCTTTCTTGAACGACAGGAGATGAAGGAAGACTCTCTGGCGAGGCTACCACCATCTCCTCAATGGCAGGAGGTACCACCACCCCCTGATCATATAGAGAGATCACTACCTCCTGAACAATAGGAGGTGGAAGCACACTCTCAGTAGCTGCAGCTGCTCTCAGGCGACGGGCTCGGGTCATGGGTGTAGGAGCGTGAAAAGTGTTTCAATGAGGGAGTCATCTCAGTTATAAGTGGCCCGCTTTACGCCTAACAGAGCAGGGAATTTCTTTACGCCCAAGACAAGGCTAATTGTATTATGCCTAAGCAGATTGATCTTTTTACGCTTGGGTCTACACCGGTGATTTTACGCCAAAGACTGAAGCAGCCTCTTTCACGCTGGACAAAAGCCATCAAATCTCGCATTTAATGCTGACTTTGACATGAAGATATCAATGATGGCATTTACCACAGAATTCAATGGAATTTGTCTCATACAAAGACCATTGTTGTCGTTTATAGAGATCGAGCTACTTTACGCTCACTGAATGGTTTCTTTTACGCACGGGGTTTTACATGAGTCTTTACGCTCATAAAAAAACAATATGTGCGTGAAGTCTATTTGAGCCATTTTGCGCTCAAGGTTATTCGATAACCGCTTTACGCTGGAAACCCATGACAGAGCTAGTTTACGCTCATCTTTTTACGCCCGATTCGTTCTGGCCAGTCTGGAACGTGGTGTGCCTACGTGGTCTTCATGCCACCTATTTCGAAGAACGTGTGTACATGTATCATATTCTTACTGAAATGATGGGACACGTGTCAGCACATACAGAGGATGATTCTGATCGTGGAGGGCAGTTGTTAGCGTAAAGACAGATGTTGATACTCTTTTACGCATGAAAGCCGCAGTCTATAAATAGACTCATTTTTCTCACACAACAGACAAAGAGAGAGACGGAGAGAGAGACATGAGAGAATACAGAGATCAGAGCTTCGAGATTTTGATCCTCTAGAGCATTCTTCTTCAACTTTTCTTCCAGAACAAAGTGAAGCAAAGCAGAAAAGCATTCGGCCTCGCCATCAGTGCCCAAGTGCGTCGATACCTTTCTGGTGCATTAGTTCTTCCAAATTGTTCTACTTCAAGCAGTGATCTTCATCATCATCATATAGTCCAAGGAACAAAGTGATCGTTTACGAATCAGACTTCCATAGCAATACTTTCCCAGAATCAAATTAGTACTCCCTGTACTTTTCTTCTTGTTTTTGTTTTTAAAAGCCAATTCCTCCAAGGCATTTTGTTAATCGAAACAAAAATGGCGACTCTGCTGGAGACGACTTTCTCCTCTGACGAGGAGGCGATTGCTCAATATGATGATGTTTCGGTCGGTTCGACCAAGAAGACTCTGGTGGTACACTTCGACCAGACTGCCTATGAAGAGATGCTCCGAACTGGGGGTGGTTCTCGCCATTCCAATGTTTAAAAGTCTCGCAAAGCACGAAAAGTTTGGATTCCCAAATCCAAAGTGATTTCTGATCTCTCTGCTGCTTCTGTTGATAAGGGGGTTCTTCCCACTCCTGTCGTAGGGGCTCCCGTTCATAACGAGGCAGTCCCTACTTCAAAGTTGCACTCGAAGTGTGACGATTTGTCTCCCGTTTGTAACGGTGAAGATAACCAGGTTTCACACACACTGCGTAAAAATCAAGTTTTATGCTCAGTGGGTAAGAACCAAATTTTACGCTCAGTTCATAAGAATGAGACTCCCATTCGTAATGGGGCAGACTCTAAAGCTTGTGCTTCTGGGTGTAAGAATCGGTCTCCCGTCGGTGACGTGGTAGGCCTAAATAAATTATGCTCCTCGCGTAAAAGAAAATCTTCCGTTGGTAACGTGGCAGATAACAAGATTTTACGTTCCATACGTAAAGATAAATCTCCTGTCTATGACAGTGTAGATAAAATTCACAAAGATGCTCACATGTCGAATGTGAATGTATCTAAACGTGTGCAGCATAAAAATAGTGTTGGTAAAACTTCTGTTCTACACCAACAACCTTCTTATACTGCTTTACGTAAGGTACCAAATTTACAAATCATACGCCAGGAAAATGGAGTCCTGCGTACTAAATCTCAAGATTTACGCACACAATTCCAAACGCGTAGAAATGTACAATTTGGTTCTGCGAATGCAGCCAGTAATCTTCTTTATACACAAGGGACTAAACGTTTTTCCACCCCCAATGTAATAAAGAAGAATACTTCATCCACTCCTTCTGACTTACGCGAATTGCTAATGCAAAAGCGTAAGAATAGACAATCTCTTGTGACATTCCCCCAAGAAAAACATCTTTGTGAATACCACCAGGTTGTGATCAACTATTGTTGTTCGGCTTCAAGACGATCAGTTTTTGATCGATTGAGTTTCAACGTACCTCTACATCAAGCTGAAGACCAAGAACATGAGTCAGCATATGTGTCAGTCAACATGGCATCTCATACTAACAGAGGACGACGTCCAAGACGGAATACGTCCCAAACTCCAAGTCAACAACAGTTCAACAGGCTTCTTGATTCCTTTGAAGGAGTATATCAGAATACTCGATCAAGAAGACGAAGACAATTACAGACTTCTGATTCAGAGGCTGGGGGTACTCAATCTTTTGAGTCTGATACTGATAGCGTGGATTCGTACTTCTATACAAACCCTTCTGTATCTTTAAGAGAGGTTGAATCCTACGCTGTTGGAGATGAGCCAGAGACGTCATCTGCTAATACAGAACAACGTCTCACTGCCGTTGAACAATCACTGAAGGATATGCTTAACATGGTGCAAAACATGCATCAAATAATTTTGAATCAGCAAACTGCTCAACCGATAACAGTGACACCGGCACCAGTAGCAGCACAAACTTAAGATAGTCAAGGGGCTGAAATACCTTTGAATATTCAAGAGCCCGCTGCTAATCAAAATTCTGCATCTCCGGATCCCATTCTTCCAGAAGATGTACCACCTCTAGTGGGGGTCATGGTGCATCCAACGACTACTCAGTCAAATGTGCTTCCTCAAACCAGTGAAGCCATTCAAGCAGTGCGTGAACTTAAAGCACAGTTTGAAGTTTTGAGGCACAAAGATCAACTCCAGAGGCTAGGGATTAAGCAACCTTATCCTCCTCATTGGAATGACGTACCCTTTCCACCGAAGTTCAAGCCACAATCCATGGTTTTGTTCGATGGAAAAGCATCTCCCAGTCAATATATCAATTACTTTGATATTATGACTGTACACTTGCAGAAAAATGATGCTCTTCTCACCCGAGTGTTCATTGGATGTCTGACGGGTTCAGCTTACGACTGGTATCGCAGCTTACCTGATAACTCTATTTTGTCTTTTGACGAATTCAAAGCAATGTTCCTCTCCCGCTTCTATGAAGGAGGTATGGACATGAACATGTCCTCCTTGATAGAAATTAAACAAAAGGAGAAAGAAGATACTCGGACATTCATTGAACGCTTCCGACAGGCTACTCTAAAGATGCCTTCTGGTATGCCAGATTCAGCGTTGATTGACACATGCAAGATGAATCTGCGACCATCCATCGCTGTCTTCACGGGTTTCCAATTCACAGATTGGGCTTCGTTCATCATAGCAGCGGTTTCTGCCGAGACCAATGGTAGGTTGGCTCGCGAACATGGGATGATTTTCGCTTCAGAAGATAAAGGGAAGAAAAATAATCCTGACAATAATCCCGACAATCGTAATGTGAAAGGAAAAGATACTCTTATGGTCAATCTTTCCAAGAGCAAGACGACATCAAGCAATCAAGAATCTTCCAGGCCAAAGGAAGAATACTCCTTTGACGAAAGCGATATCCCAGGGATATTCCAATGTCTGGTCAAAAGTAGTAAACTTCAGATTCCAGAGCCAAAAAGGCCTAATGAGGTGAATTTGACTGACAATCCCAAGTATTGTATCTATCATAGATACATTAATCATCCTACCAGTGCTTGCTATGTCTTGAAAAAGAAGATCCAAGAGCTGATAAATGGTGGCACCATCGCTTTAACCAATGATGACCATACGGTGACAACCAATATGGTTTTTCTTCAGTTTGGGGATTTTCCTCCACAGCAAGTCCCAGATGGAATTATACCGATTCCGAAGGCGACGATGAAGATTGTGAATATCCCGCCTGCCAGAGAAAAAAATACAGGATTGCTGCCTCTCACATTGAAGAATGGTGAAATTATGTGGGTACATCCCGACTTAGTGCCTGAACTGGAAAATGAAGGTAAAACTTCAGAATCCAAGAAAGGCAAGAAAGTCAAAACTTGCAACATAATTTCTCATATTATTCCAGATCCTGATGACTTGGATCATCTATGGGACGGCCTCCCTCTGGAAGATAGGCTGAAAGGACTAAACATCTGTCCTCCAAGTCTAACTCCTCCTACCAAGCTCAAGCTTACTCATCAGCAGTGGCTAGCCATGAATAGTGTTCCTTTATACCGGGCACAACAAGTCTTTGCTGCTTATGAAAAGGCTCCAACAGGGATTTCTCCTCGTATCCCGAATCCTTCTTCTTTCTTAACTACAGAGATGTCTGTACTTTATTCTCCTGTAGTTGCAGAGATTCATTCCTCGTCCTGTGCTAAAATGCCTGTTCAAAGTCCACTGCCTATCCATTTGTATAGTCAGCAATCTGTCATTCTCATGAAGAAGATGGGTTACAACTTTCAAAAGGCCGAAGGTTTGAACCATGATAAAGGAATCCGTCTTCCTTTACAAATTCAAAATCAGAAATCTATCGCTAGATTGGGTTCTAAAATTTCTCGTAACAATCCTCACAAGAAGAAGGCTAAAGGAAGAAAGACTAAATCCTGTAATATGGTACTTTCTTCTTCTGAGCCTGAAGAAGAAACTTTTACTGGTATGAACGATCTAGAATCACCATTGATCGTCAATATTGGCAATTCTATGCAGAAGACGGATGATGGTCCACCGTTGACTAATCTGAAGCGTAACAATCAGACTGTAAATGATGTAAATATTGCTCATCTCTTTGATATCAATAAAGATTTCCTTTTCGAGTATATGGCTGTCAAGTTTATTGAGAAAATGACTTTATCTTCTGATAATCAAAGTCATCAATATAAAGACAACATAGATTCCTCATATGATGAATCCAGACAGATATTCTCAGTCAATATGGTTCAAACTGATGATGAATCAGAGCCATTTGAGAATGATCCTTGGACTCAACAGATGGATACTCAATGGGAACTTCGTTTTGAACAGCGACAGCCACCTACAGAGGATGAGGTTATCCAGATCGATGTTGGAAATGGAATTATGCCCAAACCAATATTCATCAGTAAGAATCTTTCTGAAGATGAAAAGGAAGAATTGACAAAACTTATCAAAGATTATATTGACATCTTTGCATAGAGTTATGAGGATATGCCAGGACTAGATCCTAAAGTTGCTACTCATAAACTTAATATTTTGCCTAATGTCAAACCGGTAAAACAACAGCAACGGCGCTTTAGACCAGATATGATGGATGCAATTGAAGCAGAAGTCAAAAAGCTGATCACTTGTGGTTTCGTTCGTGAAGAACAATACCCTGATTGGGTGGCCAATATCGTTCCTGTTATGAAGAAGAATGGAAAAGTCCGAGTTTGTATAGATTACTGAGATCTTAATACAGCTTGTCCAAAGGATGAATTTCCACTTCCCATTACTGATGTTATGATAGACAATACATGCGGTTTTGAACGTATGTCTTTCATGGACGAATTATCAGGATACAACCAGATCAAGATGCATCCAGAAGATGAGAAGCATACATCTTTTCGAACACCTCTTGGGGTTTTTTGCTATACGGTTATGCCGTTTGGTCTTAAAAACGCCGGTGCCACATATCAACGGGCTATGAGCAATATCTTTCAAGAACATCTACGGAAAACAGTTGAATGCTACGTAGATGACATTGCTGTTAAAAGTCGGTCAAAGAATGATCACATTCAAGACTTGAAGACAGTATTTGAATTGATGCGCCAACATCAATTGAAAATGAACCCTACTAAATCTCTCTTAGGGATTTCTAGTGGCAAGTTTTTAGGATTTGTCATTACCTCTCAGGGTATCCATGTTGATCCTGATAAGGTTAAAGCAATTCTTGAAATGCGCCCTCCTCGTAATCTGAAAGAACTCTGTGGCTTCCAGGGCCGTATTGCTTATATCAGAAGATTTATATCTAATCTTTCCGGAAGATGTCAACCTTTCTCCCGTCTATTAAAGAAAGGAGTATCTTTCGTCTGGGACGAAGCATGTCAAAATGCCTTCAATGACATTAAACAATATCTTACAAACGCACCTGTTCTGGTACCTCCGGTAATAGGAAGACCATTTTTGCTGTACGTTCGAGCCTTGGATCATTCACTTGGCGCTCTTCTGGCACAAAAAAGCGACATGGGTCATGAACAAGCAATATATTATCTGAGCAGAACGATGGTAGGAGCTGAACACAGATATACTCCTATAGAAAAGGAATTTCTAGCTTTGGTTTTTGCTGTCCAAAAGACAAGGCACTATGTCACTGGACAGACTATTCATGTCATCTCCAGAATAAATCCCATTCGGATATTGATGAGGAAACCGAGCATTCTTAATTCCAGGTTAGCTACCTAGGCGATGTTGCTCACTCCTTATGACATGGTCTATGTGCCTCAAAAATCAGTAAAGGGCCAAGCATTAGCTGATTTCTTAGCTGCTCATCCTGTACCCGAAACTTCGAAGTTATATGAAGACATTCCAGACGAAGTAGTGGATTACAACATGGCTTTGAAAAATGACATATGGCAATATATTTTGATGGAGCATCACGAGTGGGACCTAAAGGCAATATTGTCTCTGGGGTAGGAATTGTCCTGGTTTCTCCTAACAAAATGGTTATATACCGTGCCTATTATCTTAATGAGCCGTGCTCTAACAATGTAGCAGAATATAATGCTCTATTGATTGGTCTCCAAGTAGCAAAACAATTGGATATCGGATTCCTAGAAGCTTATGGAGATTCACAATTGATTGTCAATCAAGTTAGAGGGACGTATGAAGTCAGAAATCCTGATCTCATCCCTTATCATCAGGTGGTAGTCGAGTTGGTCCTTTCATTCAAAGGATTCTTTATTGAATTTGTACCACGTTCTCAGAATATAGAAGCTGATGCTCTTGCCAGCTTAGCTGCAGATTTGGCTGTCCCGATCCGAAGGCAAAATACAATTACTTTGTTAGATCGAGATTTGTTCTGTGTGAAGAATAATCTGCATATCGAACAAAGTTATGTTACAGAGACAAGTTCCCAGCAGAAAGATTGGAGAACACCATTCATTGATTATGCAGTCCATGGAATTTTGCCTGAAGATCCTAAAGAAGCTGCATCAATTAAAAGACGATCATTTCGATTCTATTATGATCCGTCTTTGCATATGCTATATCGGCGTTCATATGACGGACTCTTGCTGCGTTGTCTTTCAGAAAGTAAAGCCAAACAAACACTGCGTGAGGCTCATGATGGTGTCTGTGGTGCCCATCAACCGGGTCCAAAGTTGCAAGATCGTATTCGAAGAATGGGGTATTATTGGCCTTCCATGATAGCAGATGCTGTAGACTATGCCAGAAGATGTAATGCATGCCAGATTCACGCAGATTTTATTCATCAACCTTCTGAATTTCTACATCCTACAGCAGCCTCTTGGCCTTTCGAAGCTTGGGGTATGGATATTATTGGTCCTATTAACCCCCCTTCTGTCAAAGGACATCGATTTATACTGGCTATAACCGATTACTTTTTAAAGTGGGCAGAAGCAGTTCCACTTGTTGAAGTAAAGACATCTAATGTAGTCAGCTTTATTAAACATCATGTCATTTATCGTTTCGGGATTCCTCGACGAATAATTCATGACAATGGACCACAGTTTGCCAGCCAGGCATTTTATCGGTTCTGTGACAAGAACCGAATTCAAAATTTGGCTTCTACGGCTTATAATCCGGCTGCTAATGGTTTAGCTGAAGCCTTCAACAAAACGATCATCAAACTTCTCAAAAAGTTTGTCTCTTCTAATAAAAGAGATTGGAATGAGAAGCTTGGAGAATGCTTATGGGCATACCGAATGACAGTCCGGACTCCTACTGGCTTTACACCATTTTTACTGGTTTATGGTTATGAAGTTGTCCTCCCATTGGAAATCCAGATCCCTTCTCTCCGAATCGCTATTGCTAATAAGCTAACTACAGAGAATAATGATCGCTTACGTCTCCAAGAACTTGAAGGATTGGACGAGAAGCGTCTTCAAGCACAACAGCATATTGAGCTATATCAAGCCCGTATATCTCGAACTTTCAATCGTAAAGTCAAGGAGAGGGTATTCAAAATTGGCGAACTTGTGTTGGCTGTCCGAAGGCCAATGGTGATGACTCACAAGAGCAAAGGGAAGTTCCAAGCAAAATAGGAAGGCCCGTATGTGATTGAGTCCGTGTTCTCTAATGGTGCTTACCGGTTGTCAAAACCCAATGGAGATCTACTCATGCTGCCGATCAATGGCAAATTTCTCAAGAAATACTATGTATAAAAAGAAAAAAAAACAGGACAAAAATAAAACTTCTTTTATTATTTTTGTTCAAAATAAATGATTAAGGACGAGGGCCACTCCCTTCCTTATTGAATACATAGTCAGCCAATACAGAGAAGGCATCGTTTCCTGAACCCATGAAAAATTGGCAGACAGCCATCCTCAATGCCTCTTCTTCAGGAGTTTTTCCAAGCTCTACTAGGAAAGCAAGAATGTCCTGGGGCGACTTGGGCGTAGAAGAACTGTTGCTTACTTCAGTCGGGCTCGTCACTATTGGCTCAGCGGGGCATGTCTCAGTGATGTCCTCAATGTCCCTAGAGACTTCATTCTTTTGCTGTGCATCCTCAGAAGACATTCTTAATTGAGGAGCAAAAATGGGAATGGAAAGGTTACAGAGAGTTCTCGTCTATTTATAGAAGAGGATTATTAATGAACCGGTCTCTGAAATTGAAAACAACTTTTCATTTCCGAAAAGACCCATTCGTTCATATTACTAGGTTCATCCATTTAATCATGGAACTTGAATCGTCCTTTCTGTTCCCAAGAAATACGCTGATTCATCCACCGCCTTAACATTTACGCCCACAACATCTGTCTCCTTAGCCCCTAGCCACCAAGATTTGGTTAAGCTGATTTCTTGTCTCTGGGAAAGAGATTTTATATATCTTCTATTTTATCGATTGATTAGAAGGTGGGATTTGCTATTTATCATGTTTCCATGACCTCTGAATAAATATTAAACCTACTTCCTTTTTCCTATTTATCACTTCTACTTTGGACCTCTGCACAGATATTAATCGAATTTTCTTTTGAGTTCATATATGCTATTATGTCCATATTACCTCTGATAGCATAATATACTCTAAAACAGAAAATAAGATTTTATTTATCTATCATGTCCATATTACATCCAGATAGATACAAATCATTGATCATAGAAGAATTATCATTTCATTCCCATACTATCATAAAAAGTCTATTACATTTCTTAGACTTTTCTTTATAATGGAAATCTATTACAAATTTTGGATTTTCATTCTATACCACAACAACAACCTAATAGGGATCCATCTTCTTCTTTGGATCTTCTCCGTCGGACCTTCTCCGTCGGGTTCGTTGTTGGTGGCAGTTCCTGACTGTCTGGGTCTCAGTCACGACCAGATCAGCAGGAATCAAACTCTGGTCTCCTCTCTCAGACGAGAGGAGAACCACAGAGTATGGCAGCCCGAAGGCGTGGTACTGCCAATACAACTGGTGGATTGGGGGTAACCTCTCAAGGAAGATAGGAACGTACCCAGCATTGGGATACGATTCCTAGTTCTGCCGTGAAAGGAACTCTACTACCCGATTTCTCGGGGTAGAGTTGACTCCACCATCCAACTCTCCATGTATAAAGGCTCTTCCTACCAACGGAGGAAGACCCTTCTATCTCATGAAGAGTTCTGAGTTGTCTGATTTGCGCGTCAAAAGCGCATGAGCTCCCTAATGTCGGTGTCAGAAGAACGCTCTTCACAGCGTCAAAATCACCAATGCCAGTTCTGAAAAAGCTCTTCAACCAAGTTTCTGCAGAAAACAAAGAAGAAGAAGTGTCATCAAATGCGTATTGAACGCTAACTAAAGACAGATAGCAAGGTTTTTACGCCAGTGCTTCAAACAAGGCTTTTTACACCAGTACTTCAGCACAGCTTTTTACGCCAGTACTTCAAACAAGGCTTTTTACGCCAGTGCTTCAAACAAGGCTTTTTACGCCAAGTGCTTCAGCACGGCTTTTACGCCAGTACTTCAGCAAGGCCTTACGCTCGAAGACAGATATTTACTTACGATCGAACTTGCCATTTGAGTCGAAAGGTTTGGCTCTAATGATGGCTGAATCTGCGCCTAATGATCGGCCATGCAAAGGAACAACATTGAAAAGCTCCGCCATTTCTTATTCGAAGAACCACATCGCAGAAAGCTATCTTCAGGAGGATGAGTACGAGAATACATGAAACATTCTCGGCTATTTATAAAGACTAAAAAAGTTATTAAGATGAGTCTATTTTGGGAGAAGATCTTATTTTAGACACCACGTGTTGGTTTGTTTCTCGGGAATCAACAATCACGGAAGCAGTCAACAGAAGTGCATAAACAAATGCGCGTTCATAGATGGGATTAAAACACCAAATATTTTATTTATAAAAGATGGGGGCGGATCCCTACATATAAAAGTTGCAGTACACAGAATATTACTATTCTTTGGGTTGACAAAGGGATGCACCCAACTCACGCATACTACGAATCCCAGTACGACGCATCAGACAAAGGAATGCTTCTGCATCACCCGGTCCCTCGTATGCAGTTGAAGGACCACCATCAACACGACTGAAGACTGCTGGGGTCAGCCCAAAGCACTTTAGAAGATTTTGCGCTCGCTCATTCTCTATCTCGAAGTTAAGCCTGGTGACCGAGGCACTCTCCACAATTGGCTCTTTCTTTGGCACCATATCAACTATGAGGATGAATATTAAGAGTAAAGAGTTTGTCCTTATTTATACAAATTAAAAAGACTCTTCATATTCCTCATTGGAAACCGCTCACTCGGGAAGATGAAGATACATTTGAAAGTTACGAAGAAGAAAATTTATTGTGATGGTTAAAGCGTTGACCAACACTATTTTCCTCTCTTGAACTTTACGCTGACTGTTGGATATCCCCGCTCTTACGCGGTCGACTGTTGCGTATCCCGAATTTTGCGCTCAGCAAATCTCAACTTTTACGCTTCTGTTCAAAGTGTTTCAAATTTTGGGACATTTGAAAACTTTGAAGGGGGTCTTGTAGGAGCGTAAAAAGTGTTTCAATGAGGGAGTCATCTCAGTCATAAGTGGCCCGCTTTACGCCTAACAGAGCAGGGAATTTCTTTACGCCCAAGATAAGGCTAATTGTATTACGCCTAAGCAGATTGATCTTTTTACGCTTGGGTCTACACCGGTGATTTTACGCCAAGGACTGAAGCAGCCTCTTTCACGCTGGACAAAAGCCATCAAATCTCGCATTTAATGCTGACTTTGACATGAAGATATCAATGATGGCATTTATCACAGAATTTAATGGAATTTGTCTCATACAAAGACCATTGTTGTCGTTTATAGAGATCGAGCTACTTTACGCTCACTGAATGGTTTCTTTTACGGACGGGGTTTTACATGAGTCTTTACGCTCATAAAAAAACAATGTGTGCGTGAAGTCTATTTGAGCTATTTTGCGCTCAAGGTTATTCGATAACCGCTTTACGCTGGAAACCCATGACAGAGCTAGTTTACGCTCATCTTTTTACGCCCGATTCGTTCTGGCCAGTCTGGAACGTGGTGTGCCTACGTGGTCTTCATGCCACCTATTTCAAAGAACGTGTGTACATGTATCCTATTCTTACTGAAATGATGGGACACGTGTCAGCACATACAAAGGATGATTCTGATCGTGGAGGGCAGTTGTTAGCGTAAAGACAGATGTTGATACTCTTTTACGCACGAAAGCCCCAGTCTATAAATAGACTCATTTTTCTCACACAACAGACAGAGAGAGAGAGGCGGAGAGAGAGACAGGAGAGAATACAGAGATCAGAGCTTCGAGATTTTGATCCTCTAGAGCATTCTTCTTCAACTTTTCTTCCAGAACAAAGTGAAGCAAAGCAGGAAAGCATTCAGCCTCGCCATCAGTGCCTAAGTGCGTCGATACCTTTCTGGTGCATTAGTTCTTCCAA
This sequence comes from Iris pallida, assembly GCA_029216955.1. Lineage (NCBI taxonomy): Eukaryota > Viridiplantae > Streptophyta > Magnoliopsida > Asparagales > Iridaceae > Iris > Iris pallida. Next base: position 141,722 of record JANAVB010011797.1, read on the forward strand.
ATTGTTCTACTTCAAGCAGTGATCTTCATCATCATCATATGGTCCAAGGAACAAAGTGATCGTTTACGAATCAGACTTCCATAGCAATACTTTCCTAGAATCAAATTATTACTCCCTGTACTTTTCTTCTTGTTTTTGTTTTCAAAAGCCAATTCCTCCAAGGCATTTTGTTAATCGAAACAATGGGTGCCATATTGGAAAGGATAAAAAAACAACAATCATCAAGGCTGTACGGCAGTCTACCATCCTATATAAAAATTGGTAATTATCAATAATAAAATAAAATATAAAGGGGTACTATTTAAAAAAAATCAAAATCAAAAGTTTAAGGAACGAAAGTCAATAGCATTGAAATCCAATCACGATATATATATAGAGAGTGTGTTAGAGAGGAAAAAGCTAGCATTATGTAAGGGTTATGTGGTTTGTGTGAAATATACATGAAAGTGTATAGGAGGATTTGGGTCTCAACTATAGCTATCAAGTTACACTATTCATGGCATATTGGTTAAGCAGTCTACAAGGCACAAGCTATTTGCTCATAACATGTATGGCTAACCATATATATATGTATATCTATATGTATAGAGAGGTAGAGATTTAATTATGTATCTACATACATTATAACATGTATATAGAACTATATATATATATATATATATATATATATATATATATATATATATATATATATATATATATATATATATAGCTATATGAACATAACATAGAGATGAATGATTAGGTTTTCATGGCAGTTATGAACATTAGTGTAGAGTGTCAAGTGTACATGGGTTAAAACTTGAAATAAAGGGTTCGATCTTTCAGTTTAGTTCAACATTACATATTAGATCTGAAATTGAACTACACATTTGAAAGCAATGTAAAAATGTTAACATGTATTCAGTTTTCAAGATTTTGGAGAAATTCGAACATCAAAACCAACTCAATGTTCACCACAACCACAACCTAACATGTAAGAGTATGAAACCTAACATTATATACCTATATACAAAATGTATACGGCTCAAAACATTACAATTTAAAACTACAAATTGAACTAAACACTTAGAATCCAGGGTTAATGGTTTAATATGTACACAGTCTCAGATTTGACAAATTCAACACAAAACTCAACCAAACTCAACCAATTTTCTTTAAGACTTGAAACCCTGTATGTAACAAATATGTGCAGTAATGTAAACAATAACTAATAACATGAAATTTAAATTTAATTTACGAAATTAATCTGGGTAACGGAGAACTAGTCACTTATACTGTCCTATATTAGAATTATTGGGATTTTGAGAAATTAACATCAACATATTAATATGCATTTAGATAGGTTGGTAATCAAGTGTAGCATGCATACGTGTCAGACAAGCATCTGTGTCCACTATATATATATATACATATATATATATATATATATATATATATATATATATATATATATATATATATATATATTTAAGGTAATACAAGAAATAATGGTAAGAAGAAAATAATGATAAAATCTGTTCTGCTTATCTGTTTAAAAGAAGGAACCATTTTGAAACCAGAGTTATAATATCAAATCCAAGTTAAGGTCTAGCAAAATCATCGATTCATTGTATTAGGAAGAATTTTATAGCAAGAAGTTACACAAGGTTTATAATAACAACTAAAGTTACCTTACTCCTAAGTTATTTGATGATGGGGTACAAATTATAACAACAGAATGGTACGATAGAGATGATATGTTTAAAAACCTTCTCAAGATACAATATGATAATCATATGCGTCTGTCCAAAATCATGTTACTCAGAGTCCTTGCCATGCCAATAAGCAAGGCTGCGATAAACGATAGATTCCATAACTAGGGTATGCACCTCTACAATCATGTCGTCTGGAAATCTCGCTATGCCGACTAGTATAGCTGTGCGAAATTCCAAATCTCATAACCAAGATACGTACATTCGAAGTCAGGTCTCTATGTTTCCGCCACGCCAGCTAATATGACTGTGATAAACTACAAGTTCCATAATCAAGTAGACGTTTTACCATCCCTGTATTCCCGTCAACATATGTTATCAAAAAAATATCGTAACTCAGGCCTTAAAATTCATCTCGATAGAAAAATCAAAATCAACAACGATCCAATAAAATTAAATTCAGTAATCAAGGAGTGAGAGCAACAAAACAAGGGAAATGATTCAAATTGAAGTTTAAATAAGATTCTCAAGGGTCGTCCCAGGAATCTCTCAAGGAATCCTAACCGTGATTGAGTACCTTCAAAAAAAATATATCCTAATCCTACTGCAGGCTGTAGTGATATTCTAGTTCGAATACCACTACACAAACTCGACCTGCATGGGCCACCACTAAAAACGTGTCACGACCCGCACCCTAGAGTAAAGGCATGAGACGTGGGTACGTCCAACCTACACCGCAGTGTCGGCAGTAGAACGCTATCCTAGGTCACAACATTTAACAGTTTAAGGTAATAAACAGTTATACTCCCCGAATGGGGGTGACATAACAGAATATATCTCAATCATATCTAAGGTAGAATACGATAAGATAGAATGATATAAAAGATGTAAGATCCAAATCCATATGAAATACAAATAGAGAGAAAGCTAAGTGTCTAGATAAACTCCATTAACATCCAGAAATAATACAGATCCAATATATACAACTCAATCTCCAATTCTATGAAATAAGATAAAGATATCTAAGGAGCAACAGTCTCTACATCTAAGGGATCCGACTGGAAGTCCGGATCGCAAGTGTCCTCTAAGGCTGTCCCATAGAAAGTATCTAAGCAGGCCTCCTCCTCGTCCTCTGTAAAATTTTTAACAGATCCAATCAGGACGGAAACGAGCACATATCTCTCAAAACAGTTCATAACAGGTTAGGAGTATAAATCATGCAATAGAGTAAAATACAAAAAATGCTGGAAAGGAAGTACGTAAAAATAGGAGATATTTTGTAACTGAAAGTAAATACATGATAAGTAATGACTGTAAGTGGCTAAGTGATTTAGAGTACAATATGGTTATATAAACGGCTTAGGAGCATATGAATACAACTAAGAGGCACATGAATACCTACTGGGGATAATGATCACATAACCAATTCTACTCACCCCGTCCCAATCAATACACAAGGATCCATTCAAGTTACGTTATTGGCACATGAATACAGCTAAAGATATGTGAACTCATGTAATGAGTAGTATATAAGGCACATGATAGTACATGAAAGCACATGAGAACATGTAAATACATAAACTAGTACGAGTACAAGGAGTACCTAATGCATATGATAAAGTACATGAACATGAAATACCCGATCCACCCGTAGAGGGATAACATCTCAGAAAAGGATCCATATAGTACTAATCCGTGAAGATACGTGTCAGCATCAAGTAAAGTAATCTAGAGCAAGAATATAGTCCAGACAGGTATAAAAAGATCAGAGAATGTACTCGCCTGCTATCTGAATGTCCAAGATGAAAGTACTGTCTGAGGAGTGGCGTCTGACTCCTATTTAGAATAGCACAAGTCACAACAAGTACATAATGGTAATAAGATGCACTACAATGCATTCTACATAAATCTAGGTCAATCTAGGCCAAAGTCAACTCTTGGTCAACTCTGGTCAACCCTAGAAGTCAAACTAGGTCAAACCTAAGTCAACAAGTCTATACTAGTCTATCCTAGGTCCAACAAGGCTACACAAGTCTAACTAGACTCTATACTGACACACAGATACACCCATAGGCTAAGAGCCTAGGCTATAGGCTATTAGGCAATATCATGCCTAAAACCAACCTATAACCTATATTACATGAACACATGACAATATCTATATCTAAAATATAATACACATTAGCATATAGGTTACCTATAATATATCACACATTTCATATATATCTAATATATATAATAGTACACACACATTATATAGGATACATATATATATCTCAATTACATATGTATATACATTCACATATATATAGAGAATAGGAAAGGGAATGTGGTGTACATGCGTGTGTGTGTGTGAAATAGACATGTGTGTGCAAGAGGGCATGTGTGTTAGTGAGACACTTGTGTGTAAGACAGAAATTAGGAAACAATAAGTGATACATGTGTTCAAACCAATGAGTTAACTAGGAAATCAGTGAACTGATTTGGAAGTGTGGGAAAAAGAATACAATGAAGGCTATGTAGTGTTAGGCAATGAAATAGATACTTGTGTGTGTATGTGTTAGCAGAAAAATTAAGAAAATAGTGAGTACAAAAATAGTGTGGCATGGCATGTGACAACCTGTGTGTGTGTTAAACTTGAGAGTGTGAGGGAAATCCTAAAATCAGTGAAATGTTAGGAGAAAAACAGTTCAGGAAATAGGAGAATCAATTATCAGGATTCAGGAATAAAATGGATCAACCAATGTAGTGTTAGGCAATGTAAAACAGTGGCTAACCATGTAACCTGGAATCAGTGAATACTAGAAAACAGTGAAGTATATATTATCCTGAATCCAGTGGGCTAACAATGTATAAAAATAGTGGCATTAACAATGTGAAAACTGGAATACATTTCAGTTAAGTAGGGAAACATGAATCTCAGATTATGGAAAATAGTCAGGATATTTAAGAGGAACCATTCTCAGTTAAAGTAAATCAGTCCTGGTTATAGGCAATTCAGTGTAGGTAAAATCAGTGATACAGTGAAGGGTATTAAACAGTGGGAATCATATTAAGCTCATTCGATTTCAGTTTGGGACTGGGATTCAAAACTCAGATATTTAGGATTGAAATAAACATTCAAATACAATTAAAAGAAGAGTAAAATCTCAGGTTTAGGAAATTAGTACCAGTGAATACATTACTAAATTACAGTTTACATTATGGAGGAGACCAATCTCAGTTAGAAAATTATTTCAATATCCATTTCGAAAAGAGAAAGGAAATCAGTCAGGTGTTCAGAGATTACATTCTCAGTTAAAAGCAAATTCGAAATCCAACCCAATTATCAAAATCTCATTTCCACATCATAAAGTCATTCTAATATGTATATCATGAAGTAAACATAAACTATAATATGTGGGGATCATTTAACAGTGATAAACAACAATTAAAACTGGGATTTAATGTTCAGAGAATTGGAAAAACCATGTATCAGTACCAGTATCAGTGTTCCTGCAGTCAACCCAATTTCCGAATCCAAATTCACATCAACAACTAAACTATCATGTAAACCTAATCTAACATATATCATACATCATATTAAGGATCAAATTAACAATTAAAATCACTATTTAAATTATTAAAATTGAATTGAAAATAGAGAAATAATAATACACTGATACACGCACAGTGCACACCCTGTGCACGCACGACACCATGTCCGACACGACACGAGGGGCCCTAAAACTTGACACATGTGGTGTCAGTCAATGCCCAATCGTGTGTGTCAAGTATTTCGTGTCCACGTGTCTTATGCTGTGCACAGGAAGCCCCGAGCAGCAGGAGAAGGAACCTGTGCGCGCGTGTGGTGCACCCGCATGTTCCCGTGTTCGTGGCGATATGATACGACACCAATGACGACTCAGAACACTAGAAATAAATAAACGAGCCTAAAAACTATTTTACTATTCAAACAATTTCTAGAAATCAGATCGAAATGCCCTTTGGGGCATTTCATCAAACACATAGACGTATCCATTAATACGTGTCAGATACGGACACGTATTGGACACGAATCCTAGGGTTAGCTATACCTATAGTTAGGGTAGGCCTAGGGCTTCCTAAATATGCAATAAAAACAACATTCTATGGTGTAGATTCGAAATTACCTATAAGTTTGCAAAGGCTCAAAAAGCCCCAATATGAGTGGATCCTCAAGCTTCCAAAACTCTCCCAAATTGTTTCTCTCCTGAAATTTCTCAATACCAACAGCAAGTAAAATAAATTTAGAACCTAGTGCAATTAGTTTGGGTGGAAAAGGAATTGAAATAGATTTTTTAGGAATTATTGAAGTTGGGGACTTACCTCTTTCTCAAACATGCAAATATTTCTAAGGGAGGCTAGCCCTAACTTTGAGGAGCATTAAATAGGGGAAATCCCTAGGTGGCCGGCCATGGGCTGTTGGGCTAGGGTTAGGGTTCCACTAGTGTTGGGTTGGGCCTCTATGAGCTTAAGTCATAAATCATGACTTGTAAAATCACAAGCCATTCTCTATTCAAATTAATTCCTATTTCCTCCTAATAAATTCTAATGAGTTTGATATCACTAACTTAGGTCAAGCTAGGGTTACACACTCTAACCAAGTAGTCATGACCTAGGTTAGTTTCTAGGATAGTCTCCTAAGTCAACACTAGCCAAGGTCAAATATAGCACCAAAACAAAAATACTAAAAATCACTGAAAATTCTAATAATTATAATTAATACTAAATAATTCCAAATAATTCCAAAATTTTAAAAATGACCAAAATACCCTCAAGCTAGAAATGTGGTAGTGACAGATTATCATTTATGCGTCCCCCCAGACAGCAGTACAAAAAAATAGAGTTCATGTAGGCCGCAGAAGGAAGGCTCCTGAGACCACTATGCGGCCAAGTTGATTCATGCCGCAGAAGGAAGGCTCCGATGACAACTCTGCGGCCAAATTGATCCGGACCGCAGATGGAAGTCTTCTTTGACAACTCTGCAGCCAAATTGATCTGGGTCGCAGAAGGAAGGTTCCTATGACAACCCTGCGATCAAGTTTATTCAGGCCGCAGAAGGAAGACTCATATGACAACTCTGTGGCTAAGTTAATCCGGGCCGCAGAAGGAAGGCTCCTGAGACCATTATGATGCCAAGTTGATTCAGGCCACATAGGAAGATTCATGTGACAACTATGCGGCCAAGATGAGACAGGGATATCCTACGGCCAAGGGAGATTGTGATCTATTATCAAGCCGTATGAGCCTTATGCGGTCAAAAATTCTCCAAATTCCCTCAACCGATTAATTCTACTTTATGGTAGGACACATGACGAATTAACAAAGTCTTGAACCACCCAGATATGTTGCAACAAAAATCTCAACGCATACCCAGCTGGCAGCTAAAGACCGGGTTTTGGTGCACTGTTACGGCCACGTGGCTACTTAACCACCTATGCGGCCCAAAATATGCCTCATCCATAAACCGCTATAAATAGTAGGGTACCACACCATGCAAAGGGGCTGGAAAAATCAAGAGCATTTTCTTACTAGAGCAAAGACTGCGTCCGATAGTCCAAAGAGTAAGGCAGAGTTTCTACACTTCTCCCGAGCCTCCACCATCACCCCCCCAGAATCTAAACTAAACAATTGTACTTAGATTGTTTCCTAGGATTTCTTTTTATGCTCTCTTTTTTTTACTTACGAGTTTGCAATCAAATCCAGTTCCTTCGTAGTTCTTATTTTTGACAATTAATGGCAAACACAATGACAACTCCGCTGGGGACAACTTTCTCCATCGATGAGAAATTGGTGACATAATTCGACACGTACAAGCTTGGCTCTATACAGCCGATGCTTGTTGTTGGCTTTGATCAACAAGCATTCGAGGAAATGCTCTCCAAAGGGAGCACCAGCCCAGTACAGAAGCGAGCCAACTCGAAAAGAGGCCACAGGACACGGAGGCCCAAGACCACTGCCCCTCGCCAAGCTCTGAAAGGAAATCCTTTCGCCGCTTAAGACGACAACCAAAGCTCCCATGCGGTCTCGCTTCGAACCGTAGAGAACACCACTGTCCCCAAATCCAGCAGAGGAAAACACTACGATGCTGGACTATCGGAGGTACAGGAGAAATCCATGCGATCAAAGAAGAGACCGCATAAGAGCGGCGACCGTAGACAGATGGCCAATACGGTAGCCAATCCTGGCCGCAGACAAGGTACCCCATGCGGCCCCGACAGAAGCTCCGTCTTCGATCGTATCTCATACGGGCCAGACCCCATACGGCCCACAGAGAAAATTGAAGGTTCTAAGTTGGACTCTTCCTACTACGCACCTTTAGGTGCTAAGTCGAAGAAGTCTAGGGCAGTGCGGGCTCAACAAGCCCAGCCAACTGTCCAATCTGCTGACCGTCAGCGGGTACTGTTAGTCGTTACACGAGCCCCTGATGGAAAGTTGTACAGAGCCTCCCACATCCAGCCCTCGACGGCAAACAGACAGGATAGGTCCCAAGTGTCTCCCCACAATGATCTAGAGCAAGTACTTTTACTAGCCTCAGATCAGAGAGGAAACATGATACCTACGCATCTGTGTGCCCGGGATACCCGGGCGCACAAAACAGAAGAACACGTAGATCAATCTGCTCTCGACTTGCGAGAGGTGCTCATCCACAAACGCAAGAAAAGATAGGAAACCTTGGCGTGCGGTGAGCCCTCTCTAGGACATTACTGTACCCAAGTCGTCATCAACTGCTACTGCAACAAGTCGGCAGCACCTAAAGACCGGTAGTCTGTCTTCCAACGACAGCACCAGCCAGCACCTGTCCGACGACAACTCGAGAAATAAGTGCAAATTTTGGGAGACGAGGAATTTTCTTATGCTTCCTGTAATTCGACTCGAAAGGTTCCTGCCGGCAAGGGAGAAAAGAAGTCAGGCTTCTCCAGCTCGACAACCTCAGCCAGTACGACAAGTAAACTCTCATACGGAGGATTACCATCGACGATCACATGGGGTGTCTACCAAGGCACCCATTCAAGAAAGAGGCTTCCAACACCCGGGGGTTCATTTTTGACGTTCCTGGGGGTGAATGAAGCCGTGGGTAGTAGTCCCCTGAACGTATGCGATAACCCGGTGTTCCAAGAGGATGCGCAGGGGGGTAGCGATCCACCAAAATTATGAAACAAACTTGGACGTCCCCGAGGGTGACCGCCTTCGCCAAGACGACGCAATTTCTTGCGCAGGGGGTAGCACCCCTTTCGAGTTTGAGGTGGAGGACATTCTAACATTCCCCTACGATTTCTCTGTACGAGGGTATGACACGGAAAGCATATCCTCAATGGTCCCCTTCGTCTCTCCCCACGTGCAGACATTATTTATGGCATAAGATGATCACGAAAGGCCTAGTGATCAACAACGTCTAGAAGTGCTTGAAGCCATGACCCTAACCTTGGTCAAGTCAGCAGACGAGATAAAGGATGCCTTGCCGACTCAACCATCAAGGACACCTGGACAAACAAGCTTGGGCCCCGCAGTCAATGGGACTCAAACATGACCGCTCCTCCTCTAGGCGATAATCCTCCTGAAATATCAGCTCCCTCAGTTGTAGACAAGGCCAAGGAGGCAAGGAGAGAAGTCCAGGAGCTTCGAGCAATGTTCAATGCCCGAGACTCCTCTCGGGACCTCAGAATACGGCAGCCGTATTCCGTTGCATGGAAAGACGTTCCTTTTTCTCTGCGGTACAAACCGTTTCATATCGATTCATATGATAGGAAAATCACTGCTAGCCGGTACATAACTTATTTTGAGGTAACAATAGACCACTTGTCGTATAATAACGCTATCCTCACGCGACTATTTATCGGAGTATTGAAGGGAATCACGTTCGACTGGTACCGCAACCTCCCGGACAAATGCATCCATTCCTTTGATGGTTTTAAACACATATTCCTGGAAAGGTTCTACGAAGTAGGGTATGATGTGACAATGTCGTCTCTCATGGACGTCGTTCAGGGAGAAAGGGAGCTGACGAGAAACTATATCGAGTGGTTTTGCCAAATCGCAATGAGATTTCCCCAAGGCAATCCGGAAAGCTCTTTGATTGAAATCTGCAAAAATAAGTTGCTCCCCGCAATCAACCTTTGGATGGGTGAAGATCAATTCAGAGATTGGACAACTTTCATCATAAGCGCTACAAACGTGGAGACAAAGTTAAAGAAGACCCGCCAGCTGGGATTACACATCCCAAATGGAGAGGACAAGGGCAAACGTCTAGTACCACCTCCAATAAACAATAGTAGCGACACCACCAATAACTGGGACACCAAAGGCAAACAGGCCAAGGTCGCTGGTATAACCAAAAATCTTGAACAAAAGTTAGCAAAAGTTTCGAGGTCCAAGGAGACAAACTCTTTTGAAGATAGCCATGTCAAGCCTATCTTCGACATGCTCCTGCAGGCGGTTAGGATCCGACTCCGTGAAGTAGAGCTCGATCCTCGAACGACGAAGATCGAGGATCCAAAGTATTGTCACTTCCATCGCTATGTCTACCACCCCACACAGGAGCGCTTCACATTAAAGCGGTACATCCAGAGCCTCATCAACTCCAATGCTCTGTCACTGGATTTTGAAGAGGTTATTGTGGCTGCAAACATGGTATCCGTTCAGTTCGGCGACTTCCCCCTAACGAAAACTCAAGATGGGGTAGTACCCTTTCCCCGGACAACGATGGAGGTTACTAACCTTGGGACCAGATGACTGGATTGGTACCTCTCACCACGTTACGAGGAGCGGTCTTGTGGGTCAACCCGAACTTAGTGCCCGAAGTTACCTAGGCGGTACCATCCTCAACTAGCAAAAAGAAGGGCTTGAAGTCCAGATCGTGCCACACAATCTCGGCCGAAGCTGAGGAGGCGACTGCCATTGTTACTCGGTCTGGCACACAATCCCTGCCTACTCTGGGTAATTTAGTCAAGGACCTTCAGCCGACAACGCTACCTGCTACCGATTTTTCGGGACCATCTCAGCCTCCACCGGCAGACAAATCTACCGGCAGACAAATCCAAGCCGTTCCGTAAGGACACACCTCAGGGGCTGGAAAGACCTTACAACTTTGACATACTAGCACAACTGGCTAATACGCTAGCAAAGTTGTTGTTATACGAGCTCCTAAGTCTCTCCAAGGATATTCGCATCACATTGAGTGAAGTACTCCAGAGTGCTGATACCTACTTAGCTCAGGTCAAGCCTACAGGGGATGACTCGTTAGCAGATCTCCAGGGCAGCAATTATGCAGATGTAATACCCAACATCGTATTTATGCCATAGGATATGTTAATCAAAACCAACTTGTATGATCGTCCTTTGTACTAGACGAGATACATAGGCGACATCAAGGTGGATCAAATGCACATCGATCTTGGCTCATCAATAAGCATCATCCCAAAAAGCTTGCTTCAACTCCTGGGCGTCCCTGTACACCGGCTAGCATCGACCAACATTGCCATTAGCGGTTTTAACTCAGAAAAAAGCTATCCCCTGGAAAAGATTCGTTTGAAATGTCAGATCGGTGACCTGAATACAGAGGTTACCTGCTACATCATAGACGTAGATACATCCTACAATATCCTCTTGGGGCGTCCATGGATACATGTTGATATGATCGTGCCGTCCACACTCCACCAGTGCTTCAAGTATGTCAGTAAGCACGGCTTCGTAAAGATGGAATTCGCCGACGTCGATCCCTTCAAAGGGGTTGAGTCTTACTATTCTTCTAAGGCTTGTCTATATGAGAAATCTAAAAAGCACACAATTGACGAGGGGATACAAAATGAACTGGAGGCTGCAACAGGGTCAGAGGAACCTTTGAAAATCCATCTGTAGGCCCACAAATCGGGAAAAGCCGTACCCCTTGTCGTAACTTTGCATAAAGAAGTGCTCGGTTCCCCCGCCCCAACTGCATAATTGGAACCGATGTTCATCCGACTCCCGAGGTCTAGCCAGGAGCCAAAACCCGTCGTGGAGCCGATGGTGATCTGATTGCCGAAATCCAATCAAAGGCGAACGGAAGATGCAAGGTCCTTTGTGGAGCCGATGGTAATCCGATTGCCGAAATCTAATCAAAGGCGAATGGAAGATGCAAGGTCCTTTGTCGAGCCGAAGGTTATCCGCCTTCCCAAGACGAGCCGACAGCCAAGTGTTGATCTGAGACGCTCAGACAAGCCGATGCTACGAGCAGAACCCTTGGTGGTCAAGCTGCCCAGGATGTCGCCCCAGCTTCTAGTCACACAATGGGTAGCTGAAGAGGAGGCTAAACTGGCAAAATATCTGGTTGCATATATTGATAGTCCCTCTACCGATGATATAATTCTTTTAGACAAGATACCTAATTTCATCAATAAAAGATTACCTTTAAACTATCCTGAGTGCAATAAGCTTAATATGATGTATCCTATGGCGCACGGTCTGGACATTAACCTACACATATAGGTGACAACAGTCTATACCACGAACTGACTTACAACCATTAGAGGTGCCTACTTCCTAGTCCCAGGCAGAAGAAAAGGCGATCACACAATCATCTTTGGCCGAAAAGACGGTCCTCAAACTTTCATGCCAGAAGAGTTCGATTTCGAACCCGGTACTGAAAGATTGTCGCTCTACCTATATAGTTCCCGAGCCAAGTACTTCATGCAAAAGCAGGGTACGATATGGAGACTACCCCAGGGTTGAACTACAACAACGGTCGACGATTGCCTCTGTAGTTGCCAGTCCCGGCTGGAAAACCTCGAGATTATTACAGCAAGTCCAGACATGGTCTAGGTTATGTTACACCAGCAACAACGTCCGAGAGCTCTGATAAGGAATATGAGTAGCATTCTCACTCATCCGAATCACCCACGTACGATTCCGATGATAGCATTGGGAATATATTCAGGCGAACACTGTCTGTCAACATGGCATCTATCGACATTCAGAAAGAATACGAAGATCTACCCGAATTCCTTAAATTGGAGCCATGGGTCCAACAACTGGATGCACAATGGGAGAAGCGCTTTGAACAACGAGACCCTCCCACTTAAGATGAGGTCATACAAGTTGACCTCGACGACGAATCCTCCTCAAAGCCAATCTTTATCAGTAAAAGCCTGACGGACGATGAGCGGGAGTCGCTGTTGCAACTCGTTAGAGAATATATCGACGTCTTTGCTTGGAGCTATAAAGATATGCTAGGGCTAAACCCCGAGATCGTACTTCATAAGCTCAATATTCATCCAGACGCAAAACCAGTCAAACAACAGCAACGGCGGTTCCGTCCAGACATCATGAATTCTATCAAAACTAAAGTAAACAAGCTTATAGCTAGCGGCTTCATCTGTGAGGAATAACTCCCGGACTGGGTAGCTAATATAGTACCCGTCATCAAGAAGAACAAGAAGATCCAAATTTGTATCGACTTTCGCAACCTGAATACGACATATCCTAAGGATAAATTCCCTCTTCCCATCACAGACATAATAATCGATAATACGTGCAGCTTCAAGCGCATGTCCTTTGTGGATGGCTTTTCAGGATACAATCAAATCAAAATATTTCCTGATGATGAGAAGCATACGTCATTTCGAACACCGATCGACGTATATTGTTACACAGTCATGCCCTTCGGCCTAAAGAACGTCGGTACTACATATCAATGAGCTATGAGTGTCATCTTCAGAGACCACTTGCGCAAGACGGTGGAGTGTTACGTTGACGATGTCGCCATCAAAAGTTGCTCCAAGGATGACCACTTACACGATTTGAGGACAATGCTTGACCTCATACGAGCGCACAATATGAAGATGAATCCCACAAAACCTTTCCTAGATGTGTCCAGTAGGAAATTCTTGGGCTTTGTCATTACCTTCCGGGGTATTCACATAGACCCCGATAAGACAAAAGCAATCCTGGAGATGAGTCCACCGAGGAACCTTTGCAAACTCTGAGGCCTTCAGGGAAGACTAGCCTACATCAGGAGGTTTAAATCTAACCTCTCAGGATGATGTCAATCATTCACACAACTCATGAAGAAAGGCATTTCTTTCGTATGGAATGAAGAATGTCAACGCATCTTTGATGACATTAAGGAATACCTGTCGAATATACCAGTTCTGGTAGCCCCGATCGCTGGAATGCCCTTCCTGCTCTATATACGGGTAATGGGACACTCCCTTGGCGCTTTACTGGCATAGAACAATGACATGGGGCATGAACAAGCCATCTATTACCTCAACCGAATGATGGTGGGGACGGAGCATAGGTACACCGTCGTGGAGAAGGAATGCCCTGCTTTGGTGTTCGCCATTCAGAAAACATGATACTATGTGACATGATAGACCATCCATGTTGTCTCACGAGTCAACCCCCTCAGGGTTCCCATGACCAAGCCAGGCGCACTCAGTTCTCGTCTAGCCACCTGGACGATATTGTTGTCCCCCTACGACATGGTTTTCGTTCCGTAAAAGGCTGTCAAAGGTCAAGCCTTGGCCAACTTTTTAGCAGCCATCCAGGCTCAGAAACAGCCAAAATCTATGAAGAAATCCCAGACAAAGTGATCAACTCAAACATGACTGCACATGATTCCATTTGGCGAATGTTTTTCGAGGGTGCTTCAAGAACGGGGCTCCAAGGTAATATCGTCGTTGGAGTCGGGATAGTATTAATTTCTCCCTCTGGATTGGTAGTCAATCAGGCATACTCTCTCACGGAGCCCTGTTCAAATAATGTGGCCGAACATAATGCTCTGGTCATCGAGCTCCGACTCGTAAAAGAAGTGGGGATTGAATACCTAGAAGCGTATGACGACTTGTAGTTGATTGTTAATCAAATCCGAGGATCATACGAGGTACGCAACGAGGACCAGATTCCTTATCATCAGACATCAATTACCATCATTACAATATTGGAGGAGCTCTTTATAGAGTATGTTCCTAGGCTCCAAAATATTAAAGCTGACGCCCTAGCAGGTCTCGTCGCTTCCTTGGCAGTTCCAAATCATGCTCATCATCTAGTCAACGTGATAGGCCATGAGCTGGTCTGTCCCAAAAACAATGTTCAACTAGGTACGAGTTACTCCATCCAGATAATCAATAACATACAGGACTGGAGACTCCCATTTATCGACTTTGTAGTCTATGGAATCCTGCCAGAGAATGTGAAAGAAGCAACTTCAATCAGAAGGCGTTCTCTCAGATTCTTTTATGATACAGAAACAAAAATCTATATCGACGATCCTATAATGGACTACTGCTATACTACCTATCAAATACAGAAGCCAAAGAAGACCTACACGAGGCTTATGATGATGTTTGTAGGGCTCACCAACCTGGCCCAAAGTTGCTGGACCGTCTCCGTCGTATGGGCTATTACTGGCCTAGAATGGTAGCAGATGCGGTCGATAATTCAAAGAATTGTAAAGCTTGTCAGATCCACGCAGACTTCATACATCAACCATCCGAATTCTTGTACCAAACAGTGGCCTCTTGGCCATTTGAAGCATGGGGAATGGACATTATCGGCCCAATCACTCCGCCGTCATCCAAGGGATACTGGTTTATACTTGCAATCATCGATTACTTCTCCAAGTGGGCGTAATCTGTTCCTCTTACAGAGGTAAAGACATCAAACGTGATTAGTTTCGTAAAACATCACGTCATCTACCGTTTTAGACCGCCCTAGATGATTATTCACGATAATGGTCCACAGTTCGCAAGCCATGCTTTCTAATGGTTCTGTAATAAAAATTGGATTCAGAATGTGGCTTCAACGGAATACAACCCATCGGCTAACGGTCTGGATGAAGCTTTTAACAAGACCATAATAAAGCTTCTCAAAAAGTTCGTGTCTTCGAACAAGCGCGACTGGAATGAAAAGCTGGACAAATGCTTATGGGTGTATAGTACTATAATTCGGATGACTATAGGAAATACATCGTTCTTTCTGATTTACGGGAGCGAGACAGTTATCCCATTGGAGACCCAGATCCCCTCGCTTCGCGTGGCCCTTACTTACCGGTTAACGTCAGATGATAACTACCGCCGACGGCAACTAGAACTGGAAGCCCTAGATGAGAAGCGTTTGCAAGCTCAACAAAGCATCGAGCTCTATCAAGCACGCATCTCTCGAGCTTTCAACAAAAAAGTCAAGCAGAGAACATTCCAAGTAAGCGGTCTCGTCTTGGTTGTTCGCAGACCGATGGTCATGACTCATAAAACTGCCGGCAATTTCCAGCCCAAATAGGAGGGCCCATTTGTTATCGAGACCATATTCTCCAATAGCGCATACCGGCTCGCAAAACAAAATGGAGACTTGCTTATGATGCCCATAAACGGCAAGTTTTAGAAAAAGTATTATGCTTAAAGACATGCTCGTACTTCCTTAACTACTAAATTGCCTAGACTGTTGAGTTATGTACACCAAGTACCTCTGAACTTACACTCTACTAGCTTCGAGTGGATTCACATCGCAACTCCCTGGGTGACAAGTCATGTATACTAATACCTCTGAACTTTCACTCTAATGCTTCAGAGTCTGTCAGGTTTTTTTTTGCCGTCTCTGAGCAAACTTCCTGGTTTTGATTATCGTATATCACGTCCATATTACCTCTTATTGACCCAAATCATAGTCAACCAAATATTGATAAAATTGACAATATGATACTTGTCATAATTCAATATGACACATCAAGACAGAACTCGGTGCAAGACGGACGTCGGCTCTCTCCTGCAGCGTACTCGATTTTTGAGTCTGTATTAATTTACATTTATTGAGTCTAGCTAAATGTAAACTGAGTAGCACTGGGTATTCTGGGCCTATACCTTATCACCAAAACAAAACCAAAAGCTCCACCAAACCAAATTAACCCACAAAAGCCCATTTAAACAATTATGTCCTATGGAGACAGAATTCGGATCAAACTCTGCCTTCACACAGAGTTTGGGCCGAACTCTGTCCCCTAACTTACAGGATCCTAATTTTTAGGGTTTGTTGTATTCTAGTTATCCAACGGCCAAAAATTTAAATTCTTGACACAGAATTCTGGCCGAATTCTACCTATCCCAACTAGTATAAATAGGCCTTAAATTCTCTCAATTTCAATCATCCAATTATCTTCTATTCTCTTCTTTATAAGCCTCATACAAGCCTTAACCTTCTCATCTACTAGCCACAAGCTTCCTAAGCCTCAAAGTGCTCAGTACTATTCAGTTAGGAGTTTGTGCAAGAGTCAAGAAAGTCGCTTGGAAAATTCCAAGCATCGCCACAGTAATCTTTGTAAGAAGTTGACGTGCACTTCTGAAGAAAAGGCACGGGTGTAACTATTATTTCATAAATAGTGGATTTAATCTTGAGCTAGAGTTCTCAGGCCTGGACTAGTCCTCTACGAGGAAAACCTGGTTAAAAATGATTGTGTTTGTGTATGCTCTTTTGATTTTTTTATTTCCGCATTTACTACTCTGATTATTTACTATGGTGAGAGTTTAATTTTTATTTGGCTATTATTGTTATAAACTCTATTCACCCCCCTCTAGAGTTACCTACCTGTTCTTCAATTGGTATCAAAGCTCTATTCTTTTAACAAGGACTAACATCCTAGAGCTGATCCACGACAACTATACAACCTATGTTTTCCAACCATGGTGAAGGCACTACCAGAATAAGTCATATTAGCGACGCCAGAAAACGTCGCTAAAATGACAAAAAATGTCGCTAAAATAGTTTACCGACGTATTTAGCGACGTTTTCCTGGGGTCGCGAAAAGCCATGTCACTAACAGGCATTACTTCGGTAATCGTCGCTCTTACCGACGCTTACCGACGTCACTAAACGTCGGTAATTGACCGACGTTCGTCGACGACCCGTCGAAAATATGGCGATGTCGCAAATGTCGGTCAACGTTGGTGAATCGTGCGACGTACGTATACAATTACTGACGTTCACCGACTCTGTAGGCGAAGGAAATACTGGGACATTTAACGACGTATGTCTAGTGTTTACCGATGTTTACCGACGTGTACTGATGCAACATTACGTCGGTAAGCGTCGGTATACCTGCTGATTTACCAACGTTTAGCTGCATTGCTAAACGTCGATAATCATCGCTAAACGTCGCTAAATAGCAAAAAAAATAAAAAAATAAATTACAGAATGTCCACAGAATTACCTTTTCTACCTGCAATTCAATAAATAACAAAAAACCACAAGCATATTTTCTTCCTGGGTTCGCTGACCCCTTCGGTGGAACACTCAACACCGGTACGTCACAATATACATATGTATCAACGCAACCAAGAGTAAAAGTCTACAACCAACATATGATTAGATACCAACACAATGAACACTAAAATATCCAAAGTCGGTAAACGAATATCCAAAGTATACAACCAATATTCACATGAATCCACAACCAATAATGAAAGTCTACACAAACAAATAATCTACAACCAATATTGAAACAACATAAACAAACACAAAAAAATACTACAATCTCATAAAACAGTCCTAACTCGGACTACTGTGGATCTAGAGGAGGAGGGGCACTGCCGCGCCTCAAGGATAGGAACATCTCGTACTCCTTCCGTGAAATTGTCACTAATGAAGAAGGTAGTGACGTCGATGGAGTCGGAGGTAGTGACGCCGGCGGAGTCAACAACGATGAAGGCGCATCCGGAGGACAATAACGCTCCAATGCTGCTAGTCGCTGGTGGTAGGAATGCATGGTAGATAATAGCCTCGTACTGCTATCAACCATCGAATCCTGCATCAACGTGAGCCTCTTGCCCATGGACAGCTATGATGCCTGTAGATCCGTCACGCTGCGCTCTATCGACGCTCTAAGATCATGGACGCCCTGTTCTGTCCTCTCAGTCATATCCCTGAGCTCCATAATGCTGCAGTCGAGCGTATCCAATCGTGCTATGAGCACATCATCGTCCGTCTGGTGCTGCTCCTGGATTCGTGGTAGCAGCTCGTCACGGACAGACTCCACCATCTGCTGGACTCGGGCAGACTCCTGGGAGGGCTGTGGGCCATGCACACTAGCAGGGGAGGTCCTAGAGGACTGTGTGGCAACTAGGGCACCATAGGATCCCGTACCGTAGTACGTACCCCTGTGGAGACCACCAGCGACGGTCACCCACAGCTCGTCCTCCGACGGAGCTGGAGCGGGCTACGAGGAAGTGCCAGCCTCTCCCGCAGCAGATGCACTAGCAGCCGCCCACTCCTTAAGCCGTTGAAACTCGGCCTAGAAAGTATTGATACTCTATAACTTCTAATGTCTATTGTACTTATTATTACTAACTACATGAATATCTATTTGCATGCATATTTACTAAGTTATATCAAAACTAACACGAAGTATTAAAAT
The DNA here is from genome assembly GCA_029216955.1 of Iris pallida. Taxonomy (NCBI): domain Eukaryota; kingdom Viridiplantae; phylum Streptophyta; class Magnoliopsida; order Asparagales; family Iridaceae; genus Iris; species Iris pallida. Next base: position 160,814 of record JANAVB010011797.1, read on the forward strand.
TAATAAATAGAATTGTAATACTTACATAGGCCCGTTCCGCCCTCTCGTCAATAAGCTTCTCGCCCTTCCGATGTGTAGCCAGGAAGATAGTTACCATACTGGCGTCATCACCCCTTTTTACCTGTAATTAAATATATCACCTTTTACTAATTTATCGGATTTGCATTAACATAATATTTCTAAAATAAAAAGACATACCAAACGACGGAAATGTTCTGTCATCGGAATCGACCCACCACACCACTTTGATCCCTGCTTCCTAGCCACCTTGGCCTTCTCAGACTTTTCCTTGTACCTTAGCTCGTCGAATCGAGCCTTCATTACTATCCACTGATCAGGGGTGATCCAACCTTGGATCGGCTTTCCGGCACGATCTAAGAGTCTTCTAATCATTAATAGCATCGCGGATCAGCTTAGCAGCGATGGCAGAAAACATCCCCTCGATTATCTCGGCCCGATACGGTGGATAGAAAGACATATCCTAGAAGAGTGCAAACCAAATATTTATCAGTTATATATAAAATACAAAAATTATATGATTCATGTTAAAAGCAAATATAATTAAACTTGAAGCGCGCAAACTAGTAGGCCTTCCTCTCGTCCGGAGCATCAGAGTAGTTTATCCAAGGACCACCATAATTAGTCCTCAATAAGTGGCCTAGGCGTCTTTGTACCGACGGGGGACGATATCTATACAGACATATTATATTCATGAGAAAAGTTAATTTATGGTAAACACAGAAAAAATGATAAACCAAAATCCTTACTTTGTACCGTCGGCCCAGATCTTCATCCTCGTCTCCTTCGGAGGTGCGCATGTATCATCTGCCTGTTACTAGTCGACCGACGGATCAGTCTCCTTCATCTGCTCATCTGTCTCCATCATCGTATCAGCAGGAGGAACGCTAGACGACAGAGCAGTCTCAGGCCTGGAACTACTCGTCCCAGGAGATATGCCACGTAGCGTCAGGACAGACGGAGGTACTGTCCGATACACAGGAGTACTGGGCGATGATGATCTAGAGCCAGTACTAATAGGAGGTACCGAAGGAGTTGTCACGACCCGCACCCGCTTTTTGGATGCAAGCATGTGAACAAGCCAGCTACGCATCAAGCGGACTCCAGCCCGACTCGAATACGTAAATGCTGTCAAGGCTATGGTATACTGCCAAATCATGGCAATGCAATCTATATCTCAATCCACTAGAGTAATATAAGCATGAATAAACAACTATAGGACGTGGTCTGCAGCCCAGTAGTATAATGTCCGATAAGACTCCAAAGAATATAACAAGAGTCTACGAACTGAATCAATAAATAGAATATCTCATGATAATGAAAGAAAAGCACGAGCTGGATGAGCTGGATAATAAACATGTTATCAATACCTGAATCTCGGAAACGATATCATAATCATCTAAAATCCACAAGTGTCATAATCATCCGCCATCCAGAACTGCTAACTAACTTCTCGTAATAACTAACCTGAAGAGATCATCAGGTCCTCAGGGGACATACCAAGATACATAAAAATATGCCTATCTAGCAGTTTAATCATGCATGATAGTATAAACAGGATATAAACAAGGAACGACACTTAACATGACAAGAGACTACGACCAAAACTGCTAACAAGTGACTATCGACAGTGGCTACTGACAGGTGACTATGAACTGGAATACAAGAA
>JANAVB010011797.1:167500-230000 GCA_029216955.1 Iris pallida
TTACCCCTCTAGCTTCTCCACTTCATCCTCATCGCAATTGAGTAATATATACAACTGAGCAGCCCTTAGCTCTTCGTCATTCAAATATCTCTTCTTCATTTTCCCCGAAGGCTTTACGGACGCATTGAATACTTTCAGTATTCCATAATTAGATTCTTGATATCCGTTGTCGTTTCTCGGAGCCATCGTTCTATTCGTAGCAACATGAGGTTTGAAATACGTCGAGCAAAAGTTTGTAATCTCCTCGAAAATATAGGCTTCACAAATAAAACCCTCGACCCGAGCCTTGTTTTTCACCTCCCTCTTTAGGTAGTTCAAATGATGCTCAAATGGGTACATCCACCGATAACCGACGGGCCCACCAACACATGTGTCGTAGAAAAGATGAATTGGCAAATGCTCTATGGAGTCAAAGAATCCAGGAGGAAATACCTTCTCGAGCTTTCACAGTGTTACCGTAATATAGTTCTCCTGCTTTTCTAGACGATCGACGAGCAACTTAGTAGAACAAAGATCTCTGAAGAATATGCTAAGCTCGGTTAATAGATCCTAAACAACCTGGGGTAAGAATTTCTGAAATACAATCGGAATTAACCTCTCCATGAATACGTGACAATCATGGCTCTTCATACCTGTCAGTTTGTTCTCCTTGAGGTTGACGCATCTTCTCAAGTTCGAAACATACCCGTCTAAAAATTTTAGACCTTGAATCCCCCTACAAAGTTTTATTTTATCCTCCTTCTCCAGTGAGAAAATTGCCTTAGGCTGCTTCAACTTCCCATTCCCCTCCTCTATCAAATGCAATGCAAGATATCTACATATTTCTTCCAAGTCTAATCTAGCCTTTGGATTGTCTTTCGTCTTTTCCTTTACATCCATTACAGTATTAATTATGTTTTCAAACACATTCTTCTCGATATGCATGACATCAAGGTTATATCTAATCAGATTGGTGCTCCAATATGGCAGATCCCAGAATATACTCCTCTTCGTCCAGTTATAACTGCGACCAAATCCGTCACACTTGTAGCCCGTAGCAGGCTCTTCAATAGCTCTTGGTAAATCTTTTACCGCTTTCCATATCGTGTATCCGGGCAACCTTGGCGGGGGATTAGCCTTCTCCACAACGCCAGCACGAAAAGCATTCCTGTTCCTCCGGTACTGATGATCCTTCGGCAGGAATTGCCGATGACAATCGAAGAAGCACGGTTTACCTTCGTGTTTCAAACGGAAAGCCTTAGTGCGGTCCACGCAATACAGACATGAAAGACGACCATGTGTTCTCTATCCAGATAACATACCATAGGCTGGAAAGTCATTGATGGTCCACATAGTGCTGCCCGTATCTGAAAATTTTGTTTTCTAGATACATCGTACGTGTTGGAACCAACTTCCCACAGCTGGTTTAACTCATCAATCAATGGCTATAAATACACATCGATGTTCCTTTTCAGATTGTTTGAACCTGGGATAATAACGGTGAGGAATATATACGGAGTCTTCATGCACATCCAAGGCGGTAGATTGTACGGAGTGACGATCACAGGCCAACACGAATACTGGGATCCCGAAAATCCGAAAGGGGTAAAACCATCGGAGCAGAGACCCAATCTGACATTATGCGGATCAGAAGCAAAATCTGGATACTCTTGATCAAAGTGCTTCCACGCTTCTCCATCAGATGGGTGATCCAATACTCCTTCAGTCTGTTCTCGCTTATACTAACACATGTTTTCTACAGTTTCCTTCACCATAAACAACCGCTGCAACCGCGGCGTCAACGACAAGTAGTGTATCGAATCGGTAGGCTTCCTTTCATCGATATACTTTCCTTTACCACTGCCCTTGTAGTGATCAGTACCACAAAATTTGCAGGCGTCTTCATCCTTGTCGTCTTTGTAGTACAACATGCACCCGTTACGACATGCATCGATTTTCTCATATCCCATCCAGAGCGATCTCACCATCCTCTTAGACCGGTAAAAGTCTTTAGGCAACTTAGCACCCTCAGGCAATATTTCTATAATCAACTCCATAACTCGGTTGTAGCAATCTTACGGTATATTAAAATTGGACTTGATGCTCAACAATCTTGTAACCACCTCCAACGGTGAATGATCCTCAAAACCAGGATATAATGGAGTCCTTGCACTCTCCAGCAACTCGATGAACTTTAAAACAACGGCGTTCGGTGCCTCCTCAGGTGCATCATGATTGTCCGAATTGAAACTAGGCCCCACCGTATCAAAAACCAGGTTCACCAACCCATCGTCGTAAGCAGCGTGGTTGTGGACATCCATATAAGGCTCATACTCCGATGCTAAAGACACAAGTTCTTCGTGCGCGCTCCACTGATAGTAATTCGGCGTGAAACCCTTCGAGTATAAATGATATATAACTTCCACTTCTGGATGATATTTTAAGTTGCGATATCTCACACACGGGCACTTAATTTTGGTACCGTCCATGTACTAAGGGAACGCCTTGGCAAACTGCAGGAACTGCTGTACATCCTTTATGAATTCATTACGTACACCACACATGTCATCAGGATGATGGTTGTACATCCAAGAACGGTTTCGCAGATAGTAATTCAGATCCATATATATTTGAGGATAATTCTGTAAGATAGATACATGCACTCGTTGAAACACTTGTAAAAGTAATAGGCACATTAATCATGATATATCCTAAACATTGAAATAGAATCCCAAGTAATCATGATACAAAAAGTGGTAATAGTGTATCACATGATATAACCATATAACCATAGTGTATCAGAATTGACCACACAGAAGACTTAGCCTAATTAATCTCCATAAAACAAGTGGCAATAAGTCCACAATTAATCTCCATAAAACAAGTACAGCTGGTAATAAGTCCATAAACTCATCTCTATAAAACAAGTACAGCTGGTAATAAGTACTAATAGCCCAACACAAAAGATATCCATAAAACTACACTAATGACGACCACGCAGCTCACGCATACGCTCAATGATACCATCACGAAACATCTTCGAAAAAGTGGGATCGACGGCGGGAAAGTGCCATTCCACTGCAAGTGCTGGATGAATGGAACTCCCGGTCTCACTATTTGGTGGCCCATGCAGGTCGTAACTGTACTGATACGAGCCTGCGACTATGGCTAAACCTTAAAAATCTCAATCCACTATGTCTTGAAAATTCTTTTAGAAATTTCTCTACCGTCCTTGAAAACTCTATATTTGCTCTCGATTATACTTCCTTGCTTTCCGTACTATTGATTCTTGTCCCTTTTATTTTAAGGTGACGAACGATCGTGCTGTCTAGGATTTATCAGAAGTTCTTAAGTTATAGTATAATATTGCTTGACTATTGAATATTTTGGATTTTTTTTATAGATATGAGGGATTATATATGCCATACGCCCTAGATATTTGTTTGTAGAATTATTAGCCACTAGTTAGAAGGTTATAAGATTTTAGTGACCGTGTTTTGAGGAATAGTATGACCAAAGTGGGTAGAAGTCCTCGAATTTTGGTAGTTACAAAATGGCTAGGAGAAAGATATAAACTATGTTTTTTTGAGGAATTAAATTTAAGGAGATTAAGGTTCTGGTAGAATTCTTATTGAATTTTAAGGAATAGTTATGGATTATAATTTCGAGGATGAAATTATTTTTTGGTGGGTAGATTTGTAGCCTCCCTTCCCAAAAATTTTTGAATTATTTTTTCATTATTTATTTGACTTAAATGGTAATCTTTGGAATTTTATAAATAATTGTTTAGTTAATTATTACGATAGACGACTTTAGCCATGGTTAAGTTTTGACGTACCAGACGACTAGGAATCATGGCATGGATAGTGCAGTGGCGTGCCTTGACTAGTGTATTAGCCATGCCGTGGAAAACTCGGCCATAAGTGTGTCCTAACTAGAAAAATCAGGCCAAGTTACGACTTAACCTCTAAAGACATTTTAAATTATTTATTAATTATATTATTGACTTGTAGGAGACCCGGTTTGTGTCGATTTAGCTCGGATTAGACCCGAACCGAAATCGAGCCTATGTAATCTGGTAGTGAGACCAAAGTCGACCATGTAGGCATATTTTATGGGTGTACAAGTAGTTCCTAAATTATTTTCGGTATTGATGTACATTTTTAATTATTTGAATATTTGTAGAAAGTAGGTGTTTTTATTAGTAAATATTGTTTCACCATATCTGTACAATTTTTCGGGACCCGGATAAAAGATGAATAGTATGGATTCACCAAACCACCATTTAATTATTTAATTATTATTTTATTAATTTGTGGTATATATATATATGCATAAATATCAGGATATATATATATATATATATATATATATATATATATATATATATATATCATATATATATATATATATTACCTGCCTATATATCCAATATATCCAATATATATATATATATATATATATATATATATATATATATATATATATATATATATTAGATACGTGTGTATTTGTACGTATATATAAATAAATTATATATGTGAATATATATATATATATATATATATATATATATATATATATATATATATATATATATATATATAAAATATATATATATATATATATATATGTAGGTATATATAAATATATATATATATTAGATACGTGTGTATTTGTACGTATATATAAATAAATTATATATGTGAATATATATATATATAAAAAAAAAAAATATAAATAAATTATATATGTGTGTATGTATGCATGTATATAAATATATGTGGGTAAATTATATATATATATATATATATATATATATATATATATATATATATATATATATATTTTTATATACATGTATGTATGCATGTATATAAATATATGTGGGTAAATTATATATGTGAATATATATATATATATATATATATATATATATATATATATATATATATATATATATATATATATATATATATATAATATATATATATATAAAAATATATATATATATATATATTTTATATATATATATATATATATATATATATATATATATATATATATATATATATATATATATATATATATATATATATCTAATATATATTAGATACGTGTGTATTTGTACGTATATATAAATAAATTATATATTTGTGTATGTATGCATGTATATAAGTATATGTGGGTATATATATATATATATATATATATGTGTGTGTGTGTGTGTGTGTGTGTGTGTGTGTGTGTGTGTGTGTGTGTGTGTGTATATATATATATTATATATATATATATATATATATATATATATATATAAAATATATATATATATATATATATATATATATATATATATAATATATATATATATAAAAATATATATATATATATATATATATATATATAAATATAAAAATATAAAAATATATAAAAAATATAAAATATATATATATAAAAAAAATATAAATATATATATATATATATATATATATATATATATATATATATATATATATATATATATATATATATATATACATTAGTTGTTGCTAATAGAAAAGAAATAGAAAAAGAAAAAAAAAGAAAGGAAAGCAAAGAATAAAACCCATAAAACAGAGTAGGCCCAAGCTAGGCCGGCCAACCCAGGCTGAGCCTTAACTCCCCCACAGCCCGAATTAACCACCCTACACAAGTCCCTGGCCCGACCTCCCCTGAACCGAGCCCTCTGTGTAAGCAAACGCATGCGTGCGTATTTAAAGCTCGAGAGATAGGGGAAGAACGAAAACTCAAAACCCTAAAATCCCCCAACACCGACTCCGACATTGGCGCAACTGCACGCCACCCTTGGCGCCGCCGCGAGCGGCCAGGACTGCGCGGATACAGTAGCGTGCGCATGTGCGTGAACAGAGGAATGGCGACAACAGCACAGCCGCAGACCGACTTCGTTGAGGGAATTCGTCACGCACGATCGATCTTTCGATTAGCCGTTTTCTCTGGTATGCACCTAACCTAACCACCTTCATTTCGATTCAATTAGCTCGATTCACCTTGCATTGTACGCGTCGCAAACCATGCCCAAAAATCAACAAAAACCTGTTGCAAATAGCAAAATAGGGCAGTCCCTACCCCTATATTAGAAGGCTAATCGAGGGAAATCCATTAGGAATATTTAGAAAGTAATTAACAACAGTTATAGACAACATATAGGGCTCCACAACCCATTTTGCAGAAGTCGATTTCATCGACTACGTGCCAAGAAATCGGATCCCAAAGTTTACCAAAAACCTGTTTTAAAATCAATAAAAACCTTCGATACAACGTGTGTCCCACCAATCTGGACGAGGTGGTCGCGAACCGAAAGCATCAAAAGGTGCGTAACGGCTTCATAGTCGTGTGGGCTTTGACGAAATTCAAATTGGTTGCGTGTGCGCGAAGAATTTAATTCGTATCCGTCGAAATTTACCGTATCGACCTCTGTGCAAACAGGATCGTATCATTGTTTGGTCCGATTCTGAGACAGGATCTTATCATTTTTCTGGTCCTGTATACCAAGTTTGGTCCGATTCTGAGACAGTTGATCGGATCGTCGTTTTATGGGCCCTACGGTCCGATTCAATAGGAGATTTTGTGCACGGCCCACCGGAATCCAAAATTGGACATACCGTTGGGTTCGTATCATCAAAATAAATCTGTAGACATGTAGTTTGATGACTTTAGAGACCATTGACTCTGGTACGCTTTTCGGTACAAAACGGGCGCAACGGCGGATATCGTTTTTGCTCAAAATTATCGTTTTGCCCTTGTGTCCAGAATTGGACTTAAGGACAGGCAATCATACCTAATTTGACTATTCTGAGAATGTTGGCAATGTCTGTTTCAGCTTTCGGAGACAGTTATGATGATTTGGACTTTATGACTCACCAGTTGACTATATTTTATTGGATCTGCGTGCATCCTCCAGGCAAGATACCTTGTCTTCCTCTACAGTTTATTTACATGCATATTTCTATTATTATATAGTTTTACTAGTTGATCATTGACATGTGATTTATACATCATGTATGCTAGTATATATATAGTCCTTGTTTATAGTTAGCTTTATAGTTCATAGTGATAAATGTATAAATAGTTCTTGTTCATAGTTAATTTTGTAGTTCATATTGGTTTGGTTCTCTCGTGTATCGTGATTGGGTCGTGTCATGTCATCACCTGTACTTGGACTGAGTCGCATCGTGTCATAGGATGAATAAGTCACAACGGAACTGTTGTACCATGAATTCTTGAAGCTAACCTGCGAGTCTACATTAGGGGCGAGGGTTAGTAGTTATTTGAAGCTAACCTGCGGGTCCACACTACGGGCGAGGGTTAGTAGTTATCTGTTCCGTACCTGCGAGTCCACACTAGGGGCGAGGGTGATACTTGATTCTAGCCTGCGAGTCCACACTAGGGGCGAGGGTTAGTAGTTGTTCAAACCTGCGAGTCCACACTAGGAGCGAGGGTTTGAGTATTCGATTGATTATCCGTAGACATCGTATCATCGTGTTCTCTTGTTCTCCTCCTGCAGTTTATTTATGCGTAGTGGTTCTTCCAGTCGTGTATAGTCATATTTTCGTGTTGATTGGTCGTTTTTCGTTTATTTCTAGTATTTTCTTTATTGTATGATAAACTACTAGATATGTATATTTTTATGTATCTTGCTATGTCTCCTGAGGACCTGAGGATCTTTTTAGGTTTAGCGATTGCATGGAGTTAGCTAGGGGTTCTGGATGACAGATGTGATGATACGCTTGCAAGATTCAGGTATCGTTATTGTGTTTATTAGCTGCTCGTGCTTTCATACTTTATCATGCGATATCCTATTTCTTGATTCAGTTTTAGACTATTGTTATTTTCTTTAGAGTCTTATCGGACATATATGCTAGTAGACTGCAGACCACGACCCATAGTGTTCATTCATGTTTCATGTTCTTATTATGGATTGAGATATAGATTGTTTTGCCATGATTTGGCACTGTACCATAGCCTTGACAGCGTTTACGTATTCGAGTCGGGCTGGAGTCCGCTTGATGCGTAGCTGGCTTGCTCACGCTCTCGCGTCCGAAAAGCGGGTGCGGGTCGTGACACACTAGCTACCAGTGCCACTTCCTCCTTAACAGTAAGAGGAGCCACCTCAGCAATCTGTGTTTTCCTCAAACGATGTGCCGCTGCTTGGGTCATGGGTGCCATCTGGTAAGATCGATATTCACAGAGAATATAATTGTAACATAAACAATCTAACTAAAGGAACCATCATCTGTTTCATGTATCAAAACCCAAGTTCCATTATGAAATCTCAGTTTTCTTCAATGAGTATACCTATGTGTGTTTGGTTCAGTTTTTCCTGAGATTGTATACATATGTATATATGTAGATTGATAGATATAGCTATAGTTATAGTTATATAAGAGTTTTTCCTGAGATTGTATATATATCTATGCATATGTATATATGTATATAAAGGAACCATCAATGAGTATACATATGTATATATTGTATACATATGTATAAGAGTTTCATGTATACATGTATACATATGTATAAGAGTTTTCTTCAATAAGTATACATAGTGTCTGTGTGTTATGTGTCAGTGTGTCAGTGTCATGTCAGTGAGTGTGTCGGTATCGTGTCAGTGAGTGTGTCAGTGTGTCAGTATCGTATCAGTAGAAGATAGGGTTAGGGTTGGTATACCTAGACGGGGTCGGGTCGAGGTCGCCGGAGTGGAGCAGGGGATAGGGGGTAGGCATTGGAGGAGCGACGACGAGGTCACCAGGCGGCGAGGGGAGTCGCCGGGGCAGGGGACGAGAGGGAAGGGGCCGGAAGGAGGGGTCGCCGGGGGGAGGAGGTCGTCGGGGGGATCGGTCACCAGAGACGAGAGGGGGAGAGAGACGAGAGGGGGAGGCGGGAGATTGAAATTTGGGTGAAATAAATAAAATCGATCGGGTTCCCAGAACCCTATATGAAAGTTTTTAGCGACGTCTAAGAGAGACGGCGCTAGACGTCGCTGTTCAGTAATAGGATAGCGACGGACTTGATTAAATGTCGCAAAACATCGCTGAATAAAATAAATCAGCGACGTTTTGTGACTAAATAGCAACTTGTTCTTTCCAAACTATAATTTTAGTCGCTAATAATCGCTAAACGTCGCTGATAGTGACGTTCAGCGACGTCATTTTTATACGTCGCTAAATACACAAAACATAGCAATGTTTTTAACTGGCATCGCTAATTTAGTCGCTAATTTGACATATTTTGATAGTAAGGACAGTCTACTTATAGGCGACCCCTATTTGATGGAACCAACTATACCTATTAGAAAACTAGGATGAGTTTCTATCTCAAGTCTCTAGACTTCGACCTGTGGACCATTGTCACCGATGGTTACAAAAAGCCCGCCAGAATAGTTGTCGAGGGAGATCTCATCGAGAAATCCAACGACAAATATTCTGACGAAGAAAAGAAACATGCAAGTCTAGATGCTAGACCTATTAATGCTCTTTTCTGTGCAATAGACATGAATGAATTTAACAGGGTCTTGACATGCACCACCTCGTACGAAGTATGTAACCTTCTAGAAGTGACGTATGAAGGAACCACTCAAGTCAAGGAATCTAAAATTAGTCATCTTACTCAAGAATATGAGGCATTCAAGATGAAGCTGAATGAGACGATCACCCAAATGTTCACAAGGTTCTTTGACGTCATCAATCCTCTATCATCTCTTGGCAAACAATACTCCAATCATGAGAAGATCCGCAAGCTACTTAGGGGGCTACCGAAGATCTGGAACCCTAAGGTAACAATAATTATAGAAGGCAATGATCTCACCAAAATGTCTATGGAAATTTTGATGGAAAAGCTGATGACCTACGAGCTCGACCTCAAAGACTTCGACGAACCTGCTCCGAAGTCAAAAGAGATTGTCCTAAACGCTCATCGTCGAAGGACTGATCTTGAAGATACTGACGACGATAATTCTGAAGGTGATGATCATGCTCTTCTAGTCCACAACTTCAAGAAGTTCCTCCGTTTCAATCGAAGGAAGAAGGAGCAACAAGAAGACGACGAGGAAGAACCAACTTGTTACGGCTTCAAAAAGACTGGACATGTTCGAAAGGACTCTCCCTTCGCAAAGAAAGGTAACAAATATGAGAAGCCTTCTTCGAGAAAGTATGCCAATACCAGTATTTGGCACGAGAGCGAAGCCAGTAATTTTGAGGAAGAAGATGACTCTCCGCGAGACACTGCTAATGTCTGCCTAATGGCAACATTCGAGAAGGTAACTAGCGAAACTCTTGATGACTTTACATTTGATAAACTTGGCGATGCGTTTAATGATTTACAAAATGACCACAAGAAAGTTATTAGTAAATATAAGCATGCCAAGGAGAAAAACAAAGGCTATGAAATAGAGATCCAAAATCTTTCCTCTTTACTTGATAATGTTAGAGACACTCCACCCACGAAAGTCACTGATGAGGTGTCCAAGCTTAAGCTAAGCTTACATGATGCCGAAACACTTATTGAGAAGCAAACACGTGAGATCTCAGCACTCAACCAAGAGCGTGTTGAAGAAAAGAACAAACACAATATCTTTATTGCTAAGGTTGATGGTCTAAATGCTAAGTGTAATGAACTGAATAATGCCTCTAAGAAATTAGATATTAGATTGGGGAAACAAGTTGCTCAACCTCAAACCTAATCACACAGTCACAAAACACACACAAAACAAAAGACCACTCAGAATAGTAAAATATGTCACCCACATGCAGTACGTAACCATGCTTATATGTACACGTATTCCCATGCATCACATAAAACACATGCACATAGACATCATAACTATTATCTTGCTGCTACACATAGTCACTTTCCTGCTAACTATTACCATACTGCTCATAGACATAACTATTATCCTGCTGCTACATATAGTCACTATCCTGCTGTTTCACACAACTATCACTATACTACATATAGACATCACCATCAACCTGCTCCTAACACAAATAGGCATGCTACTTGCACATACTGTGGATTACATGGTCATATCTCACCACAGTGTAGAATTAGGAAATTAGTTGATATTAATCTATATGCATGGGTACCGAAGACTAATATTTTAGGACCCACAAGAACTTGGGTACCAAATATCACATCTACTCGTGATATTGGTGGACCTTCCTTCCTCAATTAAAAATAAGTAGATTCTCGATAGTGGATGCTCGCGACATATTACGGGAGACGCAAATCTTTTCGCATCACTATCGATGAAGAGGGAAGGGTATTTATCCTTCGGTAACAATTTAAAGGGCTACATCATAGGAAATGGTACTATTGGTTATCCTCCTTCTCCTGTAATAAAGATGTATGTTTAGTGACCGGGTTAAAGCATAACCTGCTCAGCATAAGTTATCTTGCTGATCATGGATATGATATTAGCTTTGGATAAAATAAATGCTATATTTATGATAGGTCAACGGGAGATATTGCTTTTGAAGGGATAAGAGAAGATAACATTTATATTTTCTATCTATCTAGAAATACTAACAGTGCAGTAAGATGCCTCTACGCCCACAAGGATGAGAGACTGTTTTGGCACCAGCATCTTAGTCATGCCAATATGGATACTATATCCAGGCTATCGATAAAGAAGCTAGTAAGAGGTATGCCTGACATCACTTTCAAGAAGGACATGGTATGTGTCGAATGTGAACTGAATAAGGTAACCAAATCTTCATTTCATTCCATAAATACTGTAAGTACTACTAGACCCTTGCAATTACTGCACATGGACTTATTTGGTCCCAGTAGAGTAGCCAGTCTTGGTAGAAAACTCTATGCTTTTGTTATAGTAGATGATTTTTTTAGATTTACTTGGGTTTTCTTTCTTTCAAACAAAAGCGAAGCTATTTTAGTTTTTAAAATCTTTGCCAAAAAGGTCCAAAATGAAAAAGGTGATTACTTAAATCCGAAGTGATTATGGAGGCAAATTCAAAAATTCTGATTTTGAAAAGTTTTGCAAAACAAATGGTTTTGATCATGAGTTTTCTTGTCCTCGAACTCCTCAACAAAATGGTGTTGTGGAGCAGAAGAATAGGACTCTTGGCGATATGGCTAGAGTTATGTTGAATAAATTTTTACTTCCGAAATATTTTTGGGCAGAAGCTGTCAGTACAACATGCCATGTTTTAAATAGGGTGCTTATTCGACCTATTTCGAAGAAAACACCTTATGAGCTTTGGTTTGGTAGGACTCCTAATGTCTCATATTTTTGAGTATTTGGTTGTCGTTGTTTTATCCTAAACACCAAAGATAACTTAGGCAAGTTTGATGCCAAAGCTGACGATGATATTTTTCTTAGCTATGCTGCCAAGAGTAAGGGATATAGAGTGTTCAATAAACGCTCAATGATAGTAGAAGAATATACTAATGTGACATTTGATGAAGAAAATAGTGCAGCAGCTATCCTCGACGATGATGTTGAACCATCAACTTCTACACCGATGACTACCACCCCTAAAACCAATTCTCTGGAGGGCTTACCGAAGAAGTTCGCATTCAAGCCGTCATACCCAAAAAACTTGGTAATAGGTGAGGTATCACGCGGAGTAAGTACTCGATCATCGTTAAGAGATTCTATTGCTAGCACTGCTTTCATTTCACAAATTGAGCCTAAAACTGTTTTAGAAGCTTTTAATGATGAGTTTTGGATTTCAGCTATGCAAGAAGAACTCAACCAATTCGAAAAAAGCCAGGTCTGGGAACTTGTTCCTAGCTAACCATTCGATTATTGGTACTAAATAGATTTTTCGTAACAAAGTAAATAAAGATGGTTCAGTCACTTGCAACAAAGCTCGTCTAGTAGCTCAAGGATACAACCAAGAGGAAGGTATCGACTACGATGAGACGTATGCTCCTATTGCAAGACTTGAATCCATTCGGATTCTTTGTGCCTTTGCAAACTTTCAGAATTTTAAACTTTTCCAAATGGATGTCAAAAGTGCTTTTCTGAATAGTTTTATTAAGGAGAAAGTTTTTGTAAAACAACCCCTGGTTTTAAAAATCATAAATTTCTCGACCATGTTTTCAAACTTAAGAAAGCGCTATATGGCCTCAAATAAGCCCCCAGAGCTTGGTATGAACGCCTAAGCAATTTCTTACTAGATAATGGTTTTTCAAAAGGGAAGATTGACACTACACTTTTTATCAAAAGTTTTCAAGACACCATTCTTTTAGTTCAAATTTATGTTGATGAAATCATATTTGGGTCCACTAATGAAAATCTATGCCAAGATTTTGCTAAGTGTATGCAGAACGAATTTGAGATGAGCATGATGAGGGAGCTCACCTACTTCCTTGGATTGCAAGTCAAACAAACTTCGCAAGAAACTTTCATCAGCCAATCAAAATACACAAAGGATATGCTGAAGAAGTTTGATCTTGACAACGTAAAACCAATCAGCACCCCTATGGCTGCTACGACCAAGCTGGAACCGGATGAAAGCGGCAAACCTATTGACCAACGTAAGTATCAAGGTATGATTGGTAGTCTACTTTATCTAACTGCTAGTCGTCCCGATATCATGTTTAGTGTTTGTCTGTGTGCTTGCTATCAAGCTAGTCCTAAGGAATCACACATGTCAGCCATTATGCGTATCTTTCGATACTTTAAGGGTACTGTTACAGTGGGCTTGTGGTATCCCAAATCCACATCCTTTGACCTTATTGGTTATTCGGATGCTGATTTTGCGGGATGCATAGTCGACCGTAAAAGTACGAACGGCACGTGTCATTTATTAGGCAAGGCTCTAGTCTCATGGTTTAGCAAAAAGCAGAATTCTGTCGCACTATCCACAACAAAAGCTGAATATATCGCAGCTGGTCGTTGTTGTGCACAAATTCTGTGGATAAAGCAAACCCTTGCAGACTACAATCTATCTTTTATGCACATTCCTATATTCTGTGATAACACTAGTGCTTTCAACCTTACTAAGAACCCTATATGTCACTCACGTACGAAACACATTGAAATTCGCCATTACGTTTTGCATGATCATCAACAGAATGGCACCATAAATTTAGAATTTATTGACACTGATCATCAGCTGGCAGATTTCTTTACTAAACCACTATCCGAAGAGCGATTCAACTTTCTTTGTCATGAATTAGGAATTTTGGATGAAACGGTTATTCATTAAATTTGCCTGCGTAAATATCGATTATGTCATATTTCTTTATGATGACTTTGCTTTGGGTACAAGCCAAAAGGTTCTTTCTAAAAACAAGGCGTAAAAGCCTAAGCGACATGGTGCACTAGTCTTTGGACTACCGCTAGCAAGGATCCGGCCCCTACAGCTACCCCATGGCAGTTTCCTCGTAATAATTTATGTCATAAATCCTTGTTTATTACATGGTTCAATTTCATTTATAATTTGTTTAATTTAAATTTTCTAACTTCATTTTTATGTACTCTATTCATTTGCAAGTTTCTATCTCGGCCATTTTCTTTTAATCCTTATAACTCCTATTCATTTTCTTCCACTTAGCAATGTTTTCAAACTGTTTTCAGTTCCGATCCCAGAACACAGAACTCGGGCTGAACTCTGCCTCACACAGAGTTCGGGCCGAATTCGGTCTGGCTATTCCAGAACTTCCAGTTGCTCTCAGCCCTCCATCCGTTTTGATCTTACGGTCCAGGATTCACCCGACCATCCGAACCCTCTTTCGTATATTCGGGTTCTTCCTCTCTCTCATCTCCATTGCCTCCTCCAAAACCTCTCAACCTCATCCTCTCCAAACCCTAACCCTAGAATTCCCTATCTAGTGTGGATTTAATCCCCAAACTCAAGGAGAAAAGCTCTTGCATCATTCTCTTCTATATTCCACAACTCTCTTGAGGTATAATTCCTTCTTTTCTCCATCTCAATTTCAAATTTCCTTTATTGTTCAATGGCACCTAGGTTGTTCAATAGAGGAAAGAGGGCTAGAACTAAGGGTGCTTCCTTATCGAACCCTCCTCCTCGAGATAATCAACCTATTCATCCTCTTTTTAATCCACCACAACCCAATGACCCCAACACATTTGATGATCGAATTTTTGTTTCTTTGGACGCTTCACGGAAATGGTTCAATGATTTTCGTTCACGGCCTGTGTGCGCAGGTCATCCCATCAACTTTACTGTTTTTTCGTTATGACTCATTATTTTACGATCTTTGTCTTGGTGAGTTATTATTGTAGAAGCATAAAAAAGAATAATAATTCATATGCTGTCCAAACTCAACATGCGGCTCAAAAGCTCGAAGAATCTTATACGGCTCAGGAAGAGCTACGTGGCCTCATGCAGCTCAAAACAGGCCGATGACAGCTGGCCATAATTACTTCTTGCAGCTGGCCATTTAATGCTCTGACATAAAGTGACAGCTCTGACGGCTCTGACATAATGAGGAGATGCGTCAGGCTCCTCAAAAGACGAAAAAATCTCTGAGACAGCCGGCACAGTCCATAAAGTCCAAAGAAGCTCTCTATGCGGACCGTCCAAACCACCTTTATGCGGTTCAGTTGGAGATTTACCCTTATGCGTCTGCCACCCTCATGCAGCTGCCACCCTAACGCGGCTCGGATTATGGGGACTACCCTTATGCGGTTCAGTTAGAGGCCACCCCCAGGCGGCTGCCACTCTCATGCGACTCAGATTGTGGGGGGGGCCACCCTTATTCGGTTCAGTTGGGGTTCACTCTTATGCGGCTGTCACACTCATGCGGCTGCCACCTTCATGCGGCTCGGTAGTCGGGGCCACATTCATGCAGCTCTGCCAGGATGCCCCGTCTATACGGCTCACTGCATAATGGCAGTTGGGACACGTGGCAGAAGATTGACTAAGACTTATTCACCCGTGTTCATACGGCTCTCAGCATAATGGCGGTTGGGACACGTGACAGAAGATTGACCAAGACTTATCCACTCGGATTTGTTGCTATCAATAAATCATCACAATGCAGATTTATTACAATCAACATAACTGCCCGGATCAATTTCCAACAAATAATGCAGATTTATTGCAATCAACATAATAGCCCAGATTGATTTCCAACAAACAAGATCAAGGCTAATCTTAACCAATTCCTAACCGCCCACTTTTCAAGGAGCAATTACTGCACACCCTACTTATCATAAAGTCCTATAAATAGCAAGGTGCCATTCCTTTACAAAAAAGAGAACAGAGAGCAGCGGAGACACAGAGAGAGGCATGGAGCAAAGAGCACTCAGCAAGAGCATTTCTTCATCAGAGCCGAAGCGACGTTCGATCGTCTAAGGAGTAAGGCAGAGTTGATAGCACTCTTCCGAGCCTCTACCATCACCCCCCAGAAATACAAAACAATTATACTTTAGATTGCTTTTTCTAGGTTTTGTTCCTAGGCTCTCTTCTGTACATGCGAGTTTGTAGTTGTGAAGTAAAAGTCCAGTTCTCCTATAAAACTGTTCTGTTCTTTTATAATCAATGGCAAACACGATGGTGACTCTGCTGGGGACTAACTTCTCCACGGCTGAGAAGTTGGTGATGCAATCGGACGCCGCCAAGCTCGTCTCCACGCAACAGATGCTGGTCGTCCGCTTCAATCAGCAGGCGTTTGAAGAAATGCTCTCCGACGGGAGCGCTGGCCCGGTCCAGAAGCGAGCCCGCACAAAGATGGCATGCAGGGAGTGGAGGCCCAAATCATTTGCTCCTTCCCAAGCTCTGGAAGAAATGCTTTCTACTGCCCAAGACGGTGGAGAAGGCTCTCATGCGGCCCCACTTCAGACCATAGAGGACTCTGCTGTCCCCAAGTCCGGCAGAGAAAAATACCATGATGCTGGACTTGCAGGGGCAAAGAGGGACTCAATGCGGTCCAAGAAGCAGCCACGAAAGGGAGCCCGCCGCATGGAGAAGGCTCATACGGCCACAAAAGACAGTCGCATGGGGAAGGCTCATGCGGCCACAAAAGCCAGCCGCATGGGGAAGGCTCATGCGGCCACAACTACCAACCGCATGAATGAGGCCCATGCGGCCACAACTTCCAGCCGCATGCAAACTATTCCCAGCTGCATGGAGAACACTTATGCGGCTGCCAAACTCAGCCGTAAGCCATCCACTCTGCACGGCTCAGGGTCAGTCTTTGACCGTCTGTCATGCTGTTCTGACCCCAGAGGCTCTCAGCAGGATACGCCAGACTCTGTGACGTACAACTTGGACTCTTCCTACTATGCACTCTCAAGTGCTAAAGGGAAGAAGTCCAGGACAGTGTGGGCTCGTCGAGCTCAGTCAACTGTCCCAACTTCTGACCATCAGGGCGTCCCGCTGACTATTACGCGGGCCCCTGATAAAAAATTGTATAAAACTGTCCGTGTCCAACCCCCGGTGGCCAACGGACGGGATAGCTATCAAGAATCTTCCAACAACGATCAGGGGCAAGTACTCTTACTAGCCCCACATCAGGGAGCAGGCGGGATGCCAATACATTCGTGTGCTCGGAACTCCCGGGCCCATAAAACGAGTGACTTGCGTGATGTGATTCTTCACAAGCGCAAGAAAAGATAAGAAAGCTTGGTGTGCAGAGAGTCATTTCATGGACATCACTGCACTCAAGTCATCGTCAACTGCTGCTGAAGCAAGACGGCAGCCCAAAAGGACCGGCAGTCCGTCTTCCAACGACTGCAACATCCAGGACCGGTCCTACCACCAAGCTCAGGAGACGAAGCGCTTCATGTCGCCTCCTGCAACTCTGCTCAAAAGGTCCCTACTAGCAAAGTAGGGAAGAAGATGAATGTGGCCAGCCCAAAGGTTTCAACCGGTACGGCCAAGAAGCTCTCATCCAAGCAGTCGTCCACAACCACCATAGGAGGAGTTTATCAAGGCACCCGTTCAAAAATGAAATCTTTAACACTTGGAGATTCATCATCTCCATCCCTGGGGGTAGCTGAAACTGGGGGTAGTACCCATCCGAACGTCCACGACAATCCAACGTTCCAAGAGGATGCACCGGAGGAAGCAATTCCCCCCACATATGCAGTAGACCCAGACGTCCCCGAGGACGTCCACGGGTCCCAAGATGAGGTAGCCTCCTATGCAGGGGGTAGCATTTCCTCTGAGTCTGAACCAGAGGAGAACATTCCTACATACCTCGACTATTTCTCAGTACAAGGGTATGATTCAGAAGGTATGTCCTCCACCATTCCTTCCATCTCTCCTCTTGTGAGGATGGTGTTCATGACGAACAACGACCAAGACGGTCCCAGTGATCGCCAATGTATCGACACCCTGGAGGCCATACTTTATACCTTGGTCAAATCCGTGGACGAGATCAAAGCGGCCCTACCAACTCTGCAAGGAAGGACGCATGGCCAGACAAGCTTGGGTCCTACGGCCAATGCGGACTCAAACTCAAACCCGGGCGACAACCCTCCTACAATATTGGCTCCCACCGCTGCGGACGAGGCCAGGGAGGCAAGACGAGAGGTCCAGGAGCTCCGGACAATGTTCCACGCCCGAGAAACCTGCCAGGACCTCAGGACACGACAACCGTATCCTGCTGCATAGAGAGATGTTCCCTTCCCACCAAGATATAAACTATTTAACATCAATCCATATAATGGGAAGACATCTGCAAGCAGGTACATCACCTACTTCAAAGTCACAACCGACTATCTGCCTCATGACGACGCCATCCTTATGCGGTTGTTCATTGGAGAATTGGAAGGGGTCGCCTTCAACTGGTACCGTAACTTGCCAGACAACTGCATCCATTCCTTCATCGTCTTCAAAAACATATTCCTTGAAAGGTTCTACGAGGTAGGACAAGATGTGACAATGTCCACCCTCATGGACGTTGTTCAAGGTGAAAAGGAGCTAACAAGGAACTACCTTGAGCAGTTTCACCAAACTACGATGAAATTGCCCGCTAGCAATCCAAATTCTTCCTTGATTAAAATCTGCCAAAAGTGGCTGCTTTCCACAATCAGCCTCTGGATGGAAGAAAGTCAGTTCAAGGACTGGAAGACTTTCATCATCAGCGCTACTAGCACGGAAGACAAGTTGAAGAAAGCTCGCCAACTGGGATTACACATCACAGAGGGAGACGACAAGGGTAGACGCCCTATTGCCAACAGCAACAATAGTGGTAACCCCTCCAACAATCGAGACAACAAGGGCAAACAGGCTATGGTGGCCGACACAGCCCCGTAGCCCGAACCGAAGCCGGCAGAGAAGCAGTGGCCGCAGATGACTTACTCCTTCGAAGACAGCCATGTCAAGCCCATCTTTGACATGCTCATATAAGAAGACAAGATTCGGCTTCCTCCACCGATACGTGAGCCTCGGCCTGCAGAAATGGAAAGCCCAAAGTATTGCTACTACCATCGCTATGTCCACCATGCTACACAAGACTGCTACCAAGCGGTACTCTAGCACCTGATCGACTCTAAGGCTCTGGCCATTGACTTCGAGGAGGTAACTGTAGCGGCCAACATAATTCGACAGCTTCCTTCTGACGAAGACTCAAGATGGAGTGGTACCCATCCCCCGGGCGAAGATGGAGGTCGCTAATCTTCCACCTCCACGAGACCAGGCTGCTAGGCTGGTACCCCTCACCACATCATGAGGGGAGGTCATGTGGGTCCACCAGGACTTAATATCTGAAGTAAACTAGCCGACATCATCCATTACTGGCAAGAAGAAGGACGGGAAAGTCAAGTCCTGCCGTATAATCTCAGTCGACGTCGAAGAAATGAT
This sequence comes from Iris pallida, assembly GCA_029216955.1. Taxonomy (NCBI): domain Eukaryota; kingdom Viridiplantae; phylum Streptophyta; class Magnoliopsida; order Asparagales; family Iridaceae; genus Iris; species Iris pallida. Next base: position 187,282 of record JANAVB010011797.1, read on the forward strand.
AGCTGTCGTTACCCGATCCAGTGCACAAACTCAACCCCCATCGGATAACTCGGCTGAAGATCATCAACCGACTGCTGCTGATGCTCCAGGGCCCTCTTAGCCTCCGACGACCGACAAGCCTAGGCCGAAGGAGACCCGCTTCGATAAATCGCTGCTCCGAAAAGATACGCCTCAGGGACTGGAGAGGCCTTACAACTTTGACATCTTGGCATATGTCACGACCCGCACCCTAGAATAAGGGCACGTGACGTGGGTACGTCCAGCCTACGCCGCAGTATCGGCGGTAGAACGCTGTCCTAGGTCATAACATCTAACAGATAAGGGTAATATACAGTTATACTCCCCGAATGGGGGTGACATAACACAATATAACTCAACCACATCTAGGATAGAACAGGAATGAGATAGAAGATAAAGATAGATAACAACCAGGAATGTAACATTACCGAGATACAAATCCAGAATTCTAAGTGTCTAAAATAAATACATCTCAGAATATCTCAAGTCTAATACAGTAATCCCAAAATAGTAAGGCAATCCTAAACTAATGGAAGTAACATCAACTGCCAGCAGGTCCAAGTCACTAGTGATGTCTAATGCTGCACCAAGAGGGATAGACACCAGAGCCTCATCATTCATTATAAAATTTTCAACAGGTCCATTCAGGACGGGAGCGAGTACAGTACATCTCAACAAAATCATAACCGGTTAGAAAATATAAACATGCTAGAGAGTAAGATACAGGATCTGAAGAATAATATGATAAAAGAGAGAGACTGTAAGTAAATAGCTACAATATATAGAGAACTAACAGTGCTAGTGATTCAGAGCACAAGATGGTTATGTAGACGGCACGATGTTATACACGAGTAATCTACAGAGGTTTGTACACGAGTAATCTACTGGATTGAAAACATAACCACTTCTACTCCCCCGTCCCAATCAATACACAAGGATCCAGCTACGTTATGTTATTGTACACGAAGGTCATATGAAAACATGATTATACACGATTCACACGTTTCTTACACGAATGTAACAAATACAAGGAGTACACGATGTTCCCGATAAAGTACACGAACACGAATACCCGATGTATCTGCTAAGGGGATAACATCGTACAACCAGATCCATATAGTACTAATCCGTGTTTCCAACGTGTCAGCATCATGTAAAGTAATCTAAAGCAGGAATATAATCCTAAACAAGATATGAAATGATCAGAGAATGTACTCGCCTGTAACCTGAGAATCTGGAGAATATATATACTGTCCGAGGAGTGGTGTTTGGCTCCTATTAGAACAGCACAAGTCACTATGAGTCTAAAATGATAATACGATGCAAGCTAATACATTCTACATGAAACTTGGTCAATCTAGACCAAAGTCAACTCTTGGTCAACTCTGGTCAACCTTAAAGTCAAACCTAGTTCAACCAAGTCTAATCTAGGTCAAACTAGTCTAATCTAGGTCTAGCAAGACTATTCTAGGTTTTCTAGGCTAATCTAGGCAATACCATGTCAAGCCTACCAATACACACATTGGTATATTGATAAAAAGCTATTATAGAATATAGCCTATAGCCTCTATACCCTATTATCCATACCCTATGTTCACACTATAACATAACACATAATATCCCAATATCATGACACCATATATATAATATATATATAAAAATACATATACACATATAAAGGGAAGCTTGTATATATATATAACAAGGCTTATATATATATACACAAAGGAGTGAGGGAAAAACTCATGTAATCAAGTGTATGTGTTTGTGTGTTCAGACATTTGAGAAATCAGTGAGGAAATTACTGTGCAATGTGGTTGTGTAATGAAACTGTGATAGGAGGAAAATAGTGAACTAGAACAGTCAAAATTGAAACCAAACTCTATATACCAATTTCCCTATCACAATCAATTCCTCAATCTCAAATTGAAGGTTTAACATTCAGTCTAACAACTGAACTCAACCCAGGTAAGAAAACTGAGAATAAAATCTCATTCTAGCCAACAAATTGAATCACAGGCTATCAACAAAAGAATTCAGGTAATTAAAACCAATGAAAGGATTGAACCATAGTTTAAGAAAACTGATATTGAAATCAATGAACATAAACTTCCTCATTAAAATTCAGGTACCCAAATCAAAATATGGTTAACTATCATAGGTAAATGAACCTTAACTGGATACCATCCCCTCACAGTTATTAGGAATGATTTCTCAGGTTCACAGTGAACAACATAAAGGAGAATTTAATCTTAGGTCCCATTCATAGGTTTTCGAAGGAACTGGGAATAAAACTCAGTTATCAAAACAACCCAACTCAGGTTTTATCTATTCAGGAAATTTAACAGTTCAAGTGGGAGAAGATTCCAGGTTTGAAAAACTGGGAACACCAACTAAAGCCCACACTCAATCAATAGCTAACAGCCTATACAAAACAATTAGGAGGAAATCTCAGTTATAGGAAGTAACAGTGAAAGAGAATAAACTCAGGTTTTACAACCATTCATGAGTTCATTCAACTCAGTTAAAAAAAAAGAAAGGAAACAATCTCAGGTTAAAAAGGAAACTTAGTTTCAGGTTCAACATCCAATAAATCCTAGGTTTTACACATTTCAGATTTTAACATCTAGCAGGATATCAAGATAACATAGGAATGAATGTGTCAATCTCATATAAACCCAACTGATTTAGTGTAAGATATGTTCTGTATACATTTACAACCTACTGAACATCACATGGCAAAATCAAATAATACCAAAACGAAATCTTAGGTAAAAACAGAAAATTGGAACTAAACCATAACCAATTTCAGGTTTACATAAAAACCAAAAGAAAGGGAAAAGAACAACAGTTTACAAGTAAAAATATGGGTTAAAATCATTCTCAGGTTTGAGAATGAATCTCAATCTCAGGTTTGTAGAACTAAATCTCAGTTAAACAAAAAGGAAAAAGAGAGTCAACTAAACATCTCAGGTTTTGTAGTAACAATGCAATTCTATTGAGGAGGAAAAACTCAGGTTCAACTAACCCAAATCAGTTCATAGTAATTTCATTCTCAGGTTAAAACACTAATTCGATTATAAAGTGAAACTCAGGTATATGCCAATGAAAAGGAAAGAATCAATATATCAGAAAAATAAAACAGTACATTCCCAAATCTGAATCCCATATTCAAAATCTCCATATCACAACCAAAAGTCTATAATCGAATGTGAAAGCTTAGCTAATTTGAAATGAAACATGTGGGGATCCAATTTAGTGAAAACATAACTTTACACAGGGAATAAAAAGGGTTTGAATTCTACTGGAACTAGGTATCAGACAGTGTATCAGACTTTGTATTGTTCGACCCAAAATTCGAGCCAAACACAAACTAAAACCTAAACAATTATGTGACATGGTATAACAGGGATTAAACATCTTATTTAGGATTCATTCAATCATTAAAACCTAGTTTAGAAACATTTAAAATCGATTAAACAACAGAAAACACACACAGCACACGCACGCACACACAGCTGCCCAGTGCACACGAAATAACGTGTCCGACACGACACGAGGACTCGTGAAACTTTGCGAGCCTCGTGTCAGTCATCGCCCCTATCCCTATACCAAATTTCACGTGTCCACGTGGAGAAACGAGCGTGCAGCAGCCCCCGAGCAGCAGGGCACGCACTGTGCCCGTGCGTTCGCATCCGTACTCGCGTGTCCCGTGTTCCCTACGACTCGACACGACACGAAGAACAGCACACGACACAAGAAATCCCTAGACGACACCTAGGGCTAGCTTCCTATTCAAATAGATTTCAAAATCTCGACTGAAAAGTCCTTTGGGATATTTCGTCGAACACCTCAACATACCTCTGATATGTGTCCGATACGGACACGAAACGAGCCCAAAACCTAGGGTTAGCGTACCCTACAGTTGGGTGAGGGCTAGGGAATCCCTAAAATGATTTTTGACAGAATTTAAAGGCATTAAATAGGATTATACCTATAGGTGTTCAAACCCCCAAAAAGCTCCAAGGAGAAGGATCTCTCAAACCACCAAAAGCTCTCCAAATTGTTTGCTCCCTGTCAAAACTTATTTCCAACAGCAAGAACACAATATTTAGAGCCTATTGGAATTTGTTTGAAGGAAAAAGGACTTGAAATGAATTTAATAGGAATTTATGAAGATGGAACTTACCCCTTTCTAAAAACTTGCATAAACCCTAAGAAAGAGGCTAGCCCTAAATCCTAGGGGAATATTAATAGAGGGGGGCTGTCTCTTGGCTGGCCATAGGGCCTAGGACTAGGGTTTTGGCTAGTTGGTTGAGTCCTAATTGATTTAAGTCATGATTATGACTTGTGACTTCACAAGCCATTCTTAGACCAAACTAATTCCTAATTTCACCAAATTAATCCCAATGAGTTCATCCTCATGAACTTAAGTCAACCTAGGTTCTCAAATCCTAATCTCTTAGTCAAGACCTAGGTTAGCCACTAGGTTAGTCTACAAGGTCAACTTAAGTGAAAGTCTCTAAAACACCAAAAACAATTATTCTAAAAATCACTCAAAAATCACAATAATTATAAATAATAATAATAATTCAATTTAAATTCTAAAATTGTAAAAATGACCAAAATACCCTCATTTGAAAAACTGGGTGTTACAATCCTACCCACCTTAGAAAAATTTCGTCCTCGAAATTAAAATGATCGTACCCCTCCTAGGTCAAACCCCCACAAACAAAGTCTCAGAAACCTATTTAAATCATCCAGTTGGAAAATATAACCTATGGGGTCATGGCATGTAATATCAGTTTGGGGTCTCATCTAGTTACACCAACATGCTACAGTACTAGGCAATCACAAGGTATCAAAACATACAACAATATGGTAGAGTGTATCAATTTTAAAGACTAGCTAAGATATAGGTCAAGGACTCACCTCCAACTAGGTCTGGTGGCTGGAACTCCCTCCCGAAGGCGAAGTCCTGGCTGGGATTAGTGCTGCAGGATAGTCTCGCAGCCTGTGTGCAGCTGACCCACACAACAGGCACACTCCTCTTCTCTTCCTACAGATGCCCCATACATGTCCAGGCTTTTTACAGAAGGTGCATGTAGGCACCTTCTCAGCTGGCCTCTGCTCAACAGAAGTCTTGACTGGGTTACCTGGTCTAGGCTGATAGTCTCGGTGCTCACGGGGCTCTGGGTATACACTGCTCCTCGGCCTCTTAGAACTAGGCTCCCCTCCTGAATGTACCAAATCCCACAGCAGTTGGATCCCACGACCCTGCTCCTTCAAGATCTCAGTCTGAACTCTCTGTGTCTCCAACACATCCCGGAGAAGTCTGGATATCTGAGCTCCGTCAGGAAACAAACCTGCCGAGGGTATGGTATGGGGTACTGCTCCTGGAGACAGAGGAGGAGACGGGGAAGGACTCTTGGTCTCAGATGAGACTGCCACTCTCTCCTGAGTAACAGGTGGTGGAGGGGATTTCTCTGGTGAGGATGCTAACACCTCCTCGATGGCGGGAGGTGCCACTACCTTTGGGTCAGCCTGAGGGGTCACTACTTCCTGAGAAATAGGAGGTGGAAGCACACTGTCAGTAGCTGCAGCTGCTCTCAGGCGACAGGCTCGGGTCATGGGTGCCATACTGGAAAGGATAAAACACAACAATCATTAAGGCTATACAGCAGTCTACTATCCTATCCGAAACTAGTAATTATCAAGAAAAATAAAATAAGACAACTACTAATCATCTATAAAGGGTACTATTTAAGAAAATCAAAACCAAAAGTTTAAGGAACGAAAGTCAATAGCATTGAATCCAATCACAATCTAATATATATAGAAGAGAGAGAGTGTTAGAGAGGGAAAAGCTAGCATTTTGTAAGGGTCATGTGGTTTGTGTGACATATACGTGAAAGTGTTACAGGAGGATTTGGGTCTCAACTATACCTATCAAGTTACACTATTCATGGCATATTAGTTAGGCAATCTACAATGCACAAGCTATTACTCCTAACATGTATGGCTAACCGTGTATATATGTATATCTATATGTATAGAGAGGTAAAGATTTAATTATGCATCTACATACATTATAACATGTTTACAGAACTATTTATATATCTATATAGCTATATGAACATAACATAGAGATGAAAGGTTAGGTTTTCATGGCAGTTGTAAACACTAGTGTAGAATGTCAAGTGTACATGGGTTAAACTTGAAACAAAGTGTTCGATCCTTCAGTTTAGCTCAACATTACATATTAGATCTGAAATTGAACTACGCATTTGAAAGCAATAAAAAAAATGTTATCATGTATTCAGTTTTCAAAATTTTTGGAGAATTCGAACATCAAAACCAACTCAATGTTTACCACAACCACAACCTAACATGTAAGAGTATGAACCTAACATTATATACCTGCACACAACCATGTATCCGGCTCAAAACATTACAATTTAAAACTGTAATTTGAACTAAACTCTTAGAATCCAAGGTTAAGGGTTTACTATGTACGCAGTCTCAGATTTGACAATTCAACACAAAACTCAACCAATTTTTTTTGAAATAAAGCCCTGCATATAACATACATGTGTAGTGATGTAAGCAAGACTAATAACATGAAATTTAAATTTAAATTACGAATTTAATATGGAGAAACAGAGAACTAGTCACTGATACTGCACTATATTAGAATACTAGGATTTTGAGAACTTACTTAATCATATTAACATGCATTTAGATAGGTTGGTAAACAAGTGTAGTGTGCATACGTGTCAGGCAAGCATCTGTGTCCACTATATATACATTAGGGTAATACAAGAATTAATGGCAAGAAAAAAAAATAATGACAAACCTGCTCTGCCTATCTGTTTAAAAGAAAGAACCATTTGAAACCAGAGCTATAATATCAAATCCAAGTTAAGGTCTAGCAAAATCATCGATTCATTGCATTAGGAAGAAATTATAGCAAAAAGTTACACAATCTTATAATAATAGCTAAGCTACTCCTACTCATACTCCTACTCCTAAGTTATTTGATGATGGGGTACAATTATACAACAGAATGGTACGATAGAGATGATATGTTTAAAACCTTCTCAAGGTACAATCTGATAATCATATGCGTCTGTCCAAAATTATGTTACTCAGAGTCCTCGCCATGCCAGTAAGCAAGGCTGCGAATAACGATAGATTCCATAACTAGGGTATGCACCTCTACAATCATGTCGTCTGGAAATCTCGCTATGTCGACTAGTATAGCTGCAAGAAATTCCAAATCTCATAACCAAGATACGTACATCCGAAGCCAGGTCTCCATGTTTCTGCCACGCCAGCTAATATGGCTGCGATAAACTACAGGTTCCATAATCATGTAGACGTTTTACCATCCCTGCATTCCCGTCAATATATGTTATCAGAAAGTATCGTAACTCAGGCTATAAAATTCATCTCGATAGGAAAATAAAAATCAACAACGATTCATCAAAATCAAATTCAATAATCAAGGAGTGAGAGCGAACAAACAAGGGAAAGGATTTCAAACTGAAGTTTAAATAAGATTCTCAAGGGTCGTCCCAGGAATCTTTCAAGGAATCCTAACTGTGATTGAGTACCCTTAAAAATATATCCTAATCCTACTGCAGGCTGTAGTGATACTCTAGTTCGAATACCACTACATAAACTCGACCTGCATGGGCCACCACTAAAAATGTGTCACGACCCGCACCCTAGAATAAGGGCACGTGACGTGGGTACGTCCAGCCTACGCCGTAGTATCGGCGGTAGAACGCTGTCCTAGGTCATAACATCTAACAGATAAGGGTAATATACAGTTATACTCCCCGAATGGGGGTGACATAACACAATATAACTCAACCACATCTAGGATAGAACAGGAATGAGATAGAAAATAAAGATAGATAACAACCAGGAATGTAACATTACCGAGATACAAATCCAGAATTCTAAGTGTCTAAAATAAATACATCTCAGAATATCTCAAGTCTAATACAGTAATCCCAAAATAGTAAGGCAATCCTAAACTAATGGAAGTAACATCAACTGCCAGCAGGTCCAAGTCACTAGTGATGTCTAATGCTGCACCAAGAGGGATAGACACCAGAGCCTTATCATTCACTGTAAAATTTTCAACAGGTCCAGTCAGGACGGGAGCGAGTACAGTACATCTCAACAAAATCATAACCGGTTAGAAAATATAAACATGCTAGAGAGTAAGATACAGGATCTGAAGAATAATATGATAAAAGAGAGAGACTGTAAGTAAATAGCTACAATATATAGAGAACTAACAGTGCTAGTGATTCAGAGCACAAGATGGTTATGTAGACGGCACGATGTTATACACGAGTAATCTACAGAGGTTTGTACACGAGTAATCTACTGGATTGAAAACATAACCACTTCTACTGCTCCGCCCCAATCAATACACAAGGATCCAGCTACGTTATGTTATTGTACACGAAGGTCATATGAAAACATGATTATACACGATTCATACGTTTCGTACACGAATGTAACAAATACAAGGAGTACACGATGTTCCCGATAAAGTACACGAACACGAATACCCGATGTATCCGCTAAGGGGATAACATCGCACAACCAGATCCATATAGTACTAATCCGTGTTTCCAACGTGTCAGCATCATGTAAAGTAATCTAAAGCAGGAATATAATCCTAAACAAGATATGAAATGATCAGAGAATGTACTCGCCTGTAACCTGAGAATCTGGAGAATATATATACTGTCCGAGGAGTGGTGTCTGGCTCCTATTAGAACAGCACAAGTCACTATGAGTCTAAAATGATAATACGATGCAAGCTAATGCATTCTACATGAAACTTGGTCAATCTAGACTAAAGTCAACTCTTGGTCAACTCTGGTCAACCTTAAAGTCAAACCTAGTTCAACCAAGTCTAATCTAGGTCAAACTAGTCTAATCTAGGTCTAGCAAGACTATTCTAGGTTTTCTAGGCTAATCTAGGCAATACCATGTCAAGCCTACCAATACACACATTGGTATATTGATAAAAATCTATTATAGAATATAGCCTATAGCCTCTATACCCTATTACCCATACCCTATGTTCACACTATAACATAACACATAATATCCTAATATCATGACACCATATATATAATATATATATAAAAATGCATATACACATATAAAGGAAAGCTTGTATATATATATAACAAGGCTTATAAATATATATACACAAAGGAGTGAGGGAAAAACTCATGTAATCAAGTGTATGTGTTTGTGTGTTCAGACATTTGAGAAATCAGTGAGGAAATTACTGTGCAATGTGGTTGTGTAATGAAACTGTGATAGGAGGAAAACAGTGAACTAGAACAGTCAAAAGTTGAAACCAAACTCTATATACCAATTTCCCTATCACAATCAATTCCTCAATCTCAAATTGAAGGTTTAACATTCAGTCTAACAACTGAACTCAACCCAGGTAAGAAAACTGAGAATAAAATCTCATTCTAGCCAACAAATTGAATCACAGGCTATCAACAAAAGAATTCAGGTATTTAAAACCAATGAAAGGATTGAACCATAGTTTAAGAAAACTGATATTGAAATCAATGAACATAAACTTCCTCATTAAAATTCAGGTACCCAAATCAAAATATGGTTAACTATCATAGGTAAATGAACCTTAACTGGATACCATCCCCTCACAGTTATTAGGAATGATTTCTCAGGTTCACAGTGAACAACATAAAGGAGAATTTAATCTTAGGTCCCATTCACAGGTTTTCGAAGGAACTGGGAATAAAACTCAGTTATCAAAACAACCCAACTCAGGTTTTATCTATTCAGGAAATTTAATAGTTCAAGTGGGAGAAGATTCCAGGTTTGAAAAACTGGGAACACCAACTAAAGCCCACACTCAATCAATAGCTAACAGCCTATACAAAACAATTAGGAGGAAATCTCAGTTATAGGAAGTAACAGTGAAAGAGAATAAACTCAGGTTTTACAACCATTCATGAGTTCATTCAACTCAGTTAAAAAAAAGAAAGGAAAACAATCTCAGGTTAAAAAGGAAACTTAGTTTCAGGTTCAACATCCAATAAATCCCAGGTTTTACACATTTCAGATTTTAGCATCTAGCAGGATATCAAGATAACATAGGAATGAATGTGTCAATCTCATATAAACCCAACTGATTTAGTGTAAGACATGTTCTATATACATTTACAACCTACTGAACATCACATGGCAAAATCAATTAATACCAAAACGAAATCTCAGGTAAAAACAAAAAACTAGAACTAAACCATAACCAATTTCAGGTTTACATAAAAACCAAAAGAAAGGGAAAAGAACAACAGTTTACAAGTAAAAATATGGGTTAAAATCATTCTCAGGTTTGAGAATGAATCTCAATCTCAGGTTTGTAGAACTAAATCTCAGTTAAACAAAAAGGAAAAAGAGAGTCAACTAAACATCTCAGGTTTTGTAGTAACAATGCAATTCTATTGAGGAGGAAAAACTCAGGTTCAACTAACCCAAATCAGTTCATAGTAATTTCATTCTCAGGTTAAAATACTAATTCGATTATATAGTGAAACTCAGGTATATGCCAATGAAAAGGAAAGAATCAATGTATCAGAAAAATAAAATAGTACATTCCAAAATCCGAATCCCATATTCAAAATCTCCATATCACAACCAAAAGTCTATAATCGAATGTGAAAGCTTAGCTAATTTGAAATGAAACATGTGGGGATCCAATATAGTGAAAACATAACTTTACACAGGGAATAAAAAGGGTTTGAATTCTACTGGAACTAGGTATCAGACAGTGTATCAGACTTTGCATTGTTCGACCCAAAATTCGAGCCAAACACAAACTAAAACCTAAACAATTATGTGACATGGTATAACAGGGATTAAACATCTCATTTAGGATTCATTCAATCATTAAAACCTAGTTTAGAAACATTTAAAATTGATTAAACAACAGAAAACACACACAGCACACGTACGCACACACAGCTGCCCAGTGCACACGAAATAACGTGTCCGACACGACACGAGGACTCGTAAAACTTTGTGAGCCTCGTGTCAGTCATCGCCCCTATCCCTATACCAAATTTCACGTGTCCACGTGGAGAAACGAGCGTGCAGCAGCCCCCGAGCAGCAGGGCACGCACTGTGCCCGCGCGCTCGCACCCGCACTCGCGTGTCCCGTGTTCCCCACGACTTGACACGACACGAATAACAGCACACGACACAAGGAATCCCTAGACGACACCTAGGGCTAGCTTCCTATTCAAATGGATTTCAAAATCTCGACTGAAAAGTCCTTTGGGATATTTCGTCGAACACCTACACCATAGCTCTGATATGTGTCCGATACGGACACGAAACGAGCCCAAAACCTAGGGTTAGCCTACCCTATAGTTGGGTGAGGGCTAGGGAATCCCTAAAATGATTTTTGACAGAATTTAAAGGCATTAAATAGGATTATACCTATAGGTGTTCAAACCCCCAAAAAGCTCCAAGGAGAAGGATCTCTCAAACCACCGAAAGCTCTCCAAATTGTTTGCTCCCTGTCAAAACTTATTTCCAACAACAAGAACACAATATTTAGAGCCTATTGGAATTTGTTTGAAGGAAAAAGGACTTGAAATGAATTTAATAGGAATTTATGAAGATGGAACTTATCCCTTTCTAAAAACTTGCATAAACCCTAAGAAAGAGGCTAGCCCTAAATCCTAGGGGAATATTTATAGAGGGGGGCTGTCTCTTAGCTGGCCATAGGGCCTAGGACTAGGGTTTTGGCTAGTTGGTTGAGTCCTAATTGATTTAAGTCATGATTATGACTTGTGACTTCACAAGCCATTCTTAGACCAAACTAATTCCTAATTTCACCAAATTAATCCCAATGAGTTCATCCTCATGAACTTAAGTCAACCTAGGTTCTCAAATCCTAATCTCTTAGTCAAGACCTAGGTTAGCCACTAGGTTAGTCTACAAGGTCAACTTAAGTCAAAGTCTCTAAAACACCAAAAACAATTATTCTAAAAATCACTCAAAAATCACAATAATTATAAATAATAATAATAATTCAATTTAAATTCTAAAATTTTAAAAATGACCAAAATACCCTCATTTGGAAAACTGGGTGTTACAGCATAATTGGCCAATACACCGGCCAAATTGTCTTTGTATGAGCTCTTGAGGCTCTCCAAAGATGTTCGTGTCGCACTGAGTGACGCACTTCAGAACGCTGATACTTATCTGGCTCAAGTTAAGCTCACAGAAGAAAGCTCCACAGAGGATCCTCAGGACAGTGCTTTTACTGGAGCAATGCCCAACATTGTCTTTACTCCGCAGGACATGTTCATTAAGACCAACCTGCACGATCGCCCGTTGTATTATATTGGATACGTCGGCGACGTAAAGGTGGATCGGATGCACATAGATCCCGGTTCATCCAAAGCATCATCCCAAAGAGCCTACTTTACTTCCTGGGCATCCCTATGCATCGTCTGACACCTACAAGCACCGCCATCACCGGTTTCAATTTAGGCAGAAGCTATCCGGTCGGGAAGATTCGTTTGAGGTGCCAAATCGGCGACCTTCAGTCAGAAGTAACCTACTATGTCATAGACGCAGACACTTCCTACAATATTCTTCTGGGGCGTCCTTGGATACACGACTACATGATCGTGCCTTCCACGTTGCATCAGTGCTTCAAGTACGTCGACAAACACGGCTTTGTAAGAACCGAATTTGCCGACATTGATCCTTTCAGAGGGCTTGGATCCTACTACTCAGACTCCTGCTTGTACGAGAAGTCGAAGAGGCACCTTGTCGAAGAAAATACTCAAGCTTAAACTGAGGCGGCAACAGGATCAGAAGAACCTCTGACGAACTACCTCCAAGCCCGCAAACCAGACAGAACTGTACCCCTTATAGCCACTTTGCGTAAGGATGCAATCAGTCTCTCTGCACAGGAGGAGCCAATGACTATCCGACTCCTAAGGTCTGGCTAAGCGCCGAGACCCACTGTGAAGCCAACGATAATCAGATTATCAAGAGCCAGTCAACGACAATCTGAAGAGACAAACTCTCATAATAAGCCAATGGTCATCCATTTGCCAAGAACAAGGCGTCAGCCCAATACTGAGCCGAGGACTATTAGTGAGCCACCAACCCCACGTCCTGTCCCACCAGCAGGACCTATGGTGATCAAGCTCTCCAGATCGTCTTCCCAAGCTTCAATAATATAAGGGGTTGCTGAACTGGAGCTGGGGACAAACCAATAATTCAGCACCAAGTCGGGGACCGCTAGCACATCGACGACTCCATGTCCTGCCCCATCAATGGAACCCTTGATGGTCAGGCTGCCCAGATTATCCTCCCAGTCTTCACTGATACAGGAGGATAGCTGAAGAGGAGAAAGAGCTAGCCATGTATGTGGCCGCATACACTGATGTTTCTTCCACTGATGATGTAATTCCTCCTGAAAAGATACCTTACTTCATCAATAAAGGGTTATCTTTGAACTACCTCGAGCTTGATACGCTTCGTGTAATGTATACGATGGAACACGGTATAGGCACTAACTTACACACACAAGTAACAAATGTCTATACCACGAACCAACTTACTCCCGTGGAAGGCGCCTACTTCATAATCGAAGGAGAGGATCATCCAATCATCTTTGGCCGGAAGAACAATCCACAGCCCTTCAGGCTAGAAGAAGTCGATCTGGAACCCGACACTGGGAGACTGCCCCTTTATCTGTATAGCTCTCGATCTAAGTTCCTCATGCAAAAACAGGGATATGATATGGAGGCTACACCAGGCCTGAACTACGGCACCGGCCGACGATTACCTTTACAATTGCCAGTCCCAGCTGGAAAGCCACGAGATTACTACAGCAAGACCAAACATGGTCTATGCTTTGTTACTTATGTGACAACCCTCGAGAGCTCAGATGAAGAACGAGAATGGCATTCTTATTCGTCCGGTTCACCCACTTCTGAGTCGGATGTTAGCATTGGGGACATGCTCAGGCAGACTTGGATTGTCAATATGGCATTCACCGACGCCTACGAAGAAGATGAAGACATTCCTAAACTTTTTGAGTTAGAGCCGTGGGCCCAACAGCTAGACGCACAATAGGAGAAGCAGTTCGAACTAAGAGAGCCTCCCACCGACGATGAAGTCATACAAGTTGACCTCGGTGATGAGTCCTCTCCAAAACCAATCTTCGTTAGCAAAAGTATGACAGACGAAGAGCGAGAATCGCTACTGCAACTCATCAGAGAATATATCGACGTGTTCGCCTGGAGCTATAAAGACATGCTGTGGCTAAACCCTAAGGTTGCACTTCACAAACTCAATATTCATCCGGACGCAAAGCCGGTCAAGCAGCAGCAACGACGGTTCTACCCAGACATCATGAACTCTATCGAGGCCGAGGTCAACAAACTGATAGCCAGCGACTTCATTCGCGAGGAATAACATCCAGACTGGGTAGCCAATATAGTACCAGTCCTCAAGAAGAGTGGAAAGATCCGAATATGCATCAACTTCCAGAATTTGAACGAGGCGTGTCCTAAGGATGAGTTTCCCCTCCCTATTACAGATATAATGATTGACAACACCTGCGGCTTCGAGCGCATGTCATTTATAGATGGCTTCTCAGGGTAGCCAATATAGTACCAGTCCTCAAGAAGAGTGGAAAGATCCGAATATGCATCGACTTCCAGAATTTGAATGAGGCGTGTCCTAAGGATGAGTTTCCCCTCCCTATTATAGATATAATGATTGACAACACCTGCGGCTTCGAGTGCATGTCATTCATGGATGGCTTCTCAGGGTACAATCAAATTAAGATGTTCCCTAACGACGAAAAGTATACATTATTCCAAACACCAATTGGCATATACTGCTACACAGTCATGCCTTTTGGTTTAAAGAATGCTGGCACCACCTACCAACGAGCCATGAGCGTCATCTTCAGAGATCACTTATGCAAGACAGTGGAGTGTTATGTCGACGATATCGCCGTCAAGGGCCGCTCTAAAATAGATCATCTGCATGATCTGAAGACAGTGTTCGACCTGATGCGGGTGCATAATTTGAAGATGAATCCCACAAAATCCTTCTTGGACGTATCCAGCGGTAAGTTCTTGGATTTTATCGTTACCTTCCAGGATATCCATGTCGACCCTGAGAAGACGAAGGCAATCATGGAGATGGGTCCCCCAAGAAATCTTCGTGAACTCAGAGGCCTTCAAGGAAGGCTAGCTTACATCAGGAGGTTTATCTCTAACCTCTCTGGATGATGTCACCCCTTCACGTACCTCATGAAGAAAGGTGTTTCCTTCGTATGGGATGAAGAGTGCCAGCACGCCTTCGACGACATCAAAGAATACCTATCAAACCCTCCAGTCCTGGTAGCCCCGGTTGTTGGAAAGCCATTCCTGCTCTATGTGCGAGCTATGGAGCATTCTCTCGGTGCTCTACTAGCACAAAACAATGATGCAGGCCATGAACAAGCCATCTACTACCTCAGCCGAATGATGATAGGGCCTGGGCATCGATACACTCCCGTGGAAAAGGAGTGCCTCGCTCTAATGTTCGCCATTCAGAAGATGCGACACTACGTCATGGGACAAACCATATATGTGATATCACGAGTCAACCCTCTCAGGGTCCTCATGACAAAATCAGGGGCACTCAGCTCTCGCCTCGCAACTTGGGCAATATTATTGTCTCCCTACCAGATGATCTTTGTCCCGCAGAAGGCTGTTAAAGGTCAAGCTCTGGCGGACTTTTTAGCAGCCCATCCGGGTTTGGAGTCAACCAGAATATACGAAGAGATCCCAGACGAGGTCACCAATTCAAATATGGTCTCCCATGATGCCGTTTGGCGAATGTTCTTCAACGGCGCTTCAAGAACTGGGCCCAAAGGCGATATCATAGTCGAAGTCGGAGTGGTACTGATTTCTCCCTCTGGGTTGGTGATCAATCGGGCGTACTCCCTCACGGAACCTTGTTCAAACAACATGGCAGAGTACAATACTCTGGTTATCGACCTCCGACTTACAAAAGAACTGGGGGTAGAACAGCTCGAAGCATATGGCGATTCACAGCTAATCGTTAATCAGATCCGGGGTTCATACGATGTTCGTCATGAAGACATGATCCCCTATCACCAAATAGCGATCGACATCTTGTCCTTAGAAGGGTTCTTCATAAAACACGTTCCTAGATTCCAGAACATCGAAGCCGATGTCCTAGCAGGCCTTGCCACTTCCCTAGCTGTTCCAAATCGTGCTCACCACTTGGTTGACGTAATAGGCCGTGAATTGGTCTCTCCCAAGAACAACGTTCAATGTGTTGAGAGTTACTCCGTTCTGATGGTCGACGAAGCACCAGACTGGAGATAGCCATTCATTGACTTCGTAGTCTATGGCATCTTGCCAAAGAATCCAAAAAAGCTACTTCCATCAGAAGGCGTTCCCTCAGATTCTTCTATGATATAGAGACAAAAATGCTGTATCGACGATCATACGATGGATTACTGCTTTGATGTCTGTCAAATACAGAAGCCAAAGAAGCCGTGCACGAAGCTCACGTTGGCGTCTGTGGAGCCCATCAGCCTGGCCCAAAATTACAAGACTGTCTTCGCCGAATGGGCTACTACTGGCCTACGATGGTAGCGGATGCGATAGACTATGCAAGAAAGTACAAAGCCTGTCAAGTCTATGCAGATTTCATCCATCAACCATCCGAGTTCTTACATCCAATGGTGGCATCCTGGCCATTCGAAGCATGGGGAATGGATATCATCGGTCCGATCACTCTACCTTCGTCAAGAGGACACCGCTTCATACTCGCAATCACAGATTACTTCTCCAAATAGGCAGAAACTCTTCCGCTTGCAGAAGTGAAGACATCAAACGTGATCAGCTTCCTTAAGCATCACATCATTTATCGCTTCGGACTGCCCCAAAGGATCATCCACGATAATGGTCCGTAGTTCGTAAGCCACATCTTCTATCGGTTCTGCGACAAACATCGAATCCAGAATATTGCATCAATACCGTACAATTCGACAGCGAATGGATTGGCAGAAGCATTCAACAAAACTATAATCAAGCTACTCAAGAAGTTCGTATCTTCCAACAAATGTGACTGGAATGAAAAGCTTGGCAAATGCTTATGGGCGTACCGTACTACAGTCCGGACGACCACCGGGAACACACCATTCTCTCTGGTATACGGGAGTGAGGCAGTTCTCCCACTGGAGACCCAAATCTCCTCGCTCCGCATCACCCTCGCCTATCGATTGACGACGGATGATAATTATCGTCGCCGGCTACAAGAGTTTGAGTCCTTAGATGAGAAGCGCCTGCTAGCTCAACAACAAATCGAGCTGTATCAAGCACGCATCTCGGAAGCCTTCAACAAGAAGGTTAAACTCAGAACATTCCAAGTGGGCGATCTCGTTCTGGCAGTTCGGAGGTCGGTGGTTATGACTCACAAAACCGTCAACAAATTCCAGCCAAAGTGGGAAGGCCCATTTGTCATCGAGGCTGTATTCTCCAATGGTGCTTACCGCCTCGCAAAGCAAAATGAAGACTTGCTCATGTTGCCCGTCAACGGCAAGTTCCTGAAGAAGAATTATGTCTAAACGATATCCTCCAAGTCTACCGGACTATTAAGTTATGTGCTCTTAAGTACCGTTGAACTTACACTCTGGTTACTCCAAATTAATCCATATCGCATCTTCGGGGTAGTAAGTCATGTATGATCATACCTCTGAACTTTCTCCCTAAAAAGAGCACCTTTCTTATGATCTATTACTCGTACTTTCAATACATAAAAGGGTAACAGATCCACAAAATTCCCGAAACAACCACGTCGATGTCACCTCTGAGTTGTTTTGCTTTCGCCAAAAAACAAATCACCCCCTCACGTAGAACTTCCACGTCCATATTACCTCTGAGTTGTTCTATGTACCCTTCATGGAGTCCACTCCGGCCACGTCCTCATTACCTCTGAGTAGGAAGGCTCCATTGAAGAAACCCTCATATTTACCATGTCCTCATTACCTCTGAGTAAGTATGTTGGTTTTCTCTTGACTCATTATCCGTACCCAAAACCGGAGTACGCCAAGGATAATAGGCCCATAAATGTCTTCTGTTGACCACAAATATCCACTGTTGACCACAAATGTCCTCTGCTGACCATAAATGTTGTACTAAGTTTTCTAGTACATGTGCCTCATTTCTCATCATGCCTCAGGAGCCCAGCTGCTCCATGGCATTCTTTTTCCCGATACCAGGAACTTCCATGGCCACCTTACTGTGGAATTGTTCTAAGTATCCCTATCAAACTTGTTATACGTACCTAAAACCAAGGTATGCCAAGGGTAACAGGTCCACAAATAGTCCCCCAATGGAGCAAATATTATAACACCACAAATGCAACAAGCAATACAAATGAAGGGTAAAATAAAACATGCTCTTTTATTTGAAAGTCAAAGGTACTACATGTTCTGGGACCACGTTCCTCTCAAAAAGAAAAGAACATAAATAAAGAAAAGGCCGACTATGGTTCGGCGACACATAATTCTCTGAGACGGTCCCTCAGCAAGGCAATCGACCGCTCAAACCGCTGCTTGGCCCGGCGCTCGGCCTCCTGAATCAGCCGCTCCGCATCCTTCATATGCGCGTGAGCCCGCCAGCCATCTTCAAGCCTCTCCAGAGCATGCTCCAAGCCAGCAGAAGCTCGAATGACCTTGTCGGCTTCCTAAACAATCAGCTCCTTATCCGTACGGGCGGCCTCGAGCTCAGATTCCAAGAAAGTTAGTTTTCTCTGAAGTTTGAGGATCTGCTCTGTCGTATCAATTACCCTACGGGAGGCGGCCGCTTCCCGAGCCATGCAATCCTCTCCCCTGCGGCTCAACTGATCATACTGCAGAGACAGGTGGTGGAGGTCCCCCATTATAATCGGCTTGGCTGTATCCCGAGCAACCCTTATCTTCTCTATAGCAGTTATGAGGAAGGCACGCTCTTGATCTATTGCTGCAGATAGATCAACTTGCCGCAGCACTTAAAACTGGGCCACAAGCTGATCAGCCTCTAGCAATTTGGGCTCTAGAAGCTCAACTATCCCTGTCCTGCCTGGGAGGGTTCTAAGGATTTCAATCTGGCCCCGGGCACATTGATGGGCCAAGGCAAAAGAGGTCCCCCTCACTACCGCAGCCTCAACGCCTCGCTTCAGGTGGCGGTAGAAACTGTCAACCACATCCTTTGATGCTTCATCCAGAACTTCCGTAGAAGACGACGTCAAAGGAAGAGTAGCTGGCAGTATCGAAGAAGATACACCGGAACTTGATGCCCCTGCCACAAGGGAAACAAGTTCCGAGTGAAAAGACGCTTAAAGAGCGGCTAATTCCTCCTCCGCAGCCCGAAGGGTTTGGAGACTCGGTAGGGCGGAAAGGTCGACCCCCGGAGCCACATGAACAGAGGAGTGGGCGGGGACCATTTCTCCTCGCCCCGGCCGTTCTACCGTCTGCTCTTCCGAACTCGATTCAGCGGGAGGTCCCTCAATGTAAGATGGAGGGGGAGGAGGCACACTCTCTCTGGCGAACTCTACCCTGACAATGTCCGTCGTGGGCAATAAAGGAGCAGGACCTGTATGTCCAGAGCGACCATCTAACCTGAAGGATGTGATGATAGAGTAGATGAACCTCCTCACTAGTCGAGACTTAGCTTATCTTACCAGAGGGGAGTTGTTGAAGCTGAGGTTCGCTCATAGCTGCCGTAGCCTCTTCACCAGCGATATCCGAGCTGAATTCAGCGGGTTCTTCTGCCCCAGCTGCCCCGGAAGGAGATATAACTGGATCAGCATTACCCGGCTGAGGTTCAGCAGTATCGGGGATGGGTTCAACAGATTCTACGTCGTCCTGGGTTGGGACGTCAACAACTGAAGGAACCTCAGCCGCCGCCGGGAGAACCCCGACAGAAATAATCTCGGCACACATGTCACTAATCAAAGTGGTCAGGACCGGGTCGACCTCAGAGACAGGGGACGGTTCTCGAGAGTCTGATTCTTCTGACACCTACAAAGAAAAGAAAATAATTAGATAATAAGTTCAAAAGAAGGGTTAAAGAAGGAAATGGTTGTAGTTCAATTCACCTCTGAAACTTCTTCCATATCTTCGCCTATCTCCTTAATGAGCAGCCGGCGAGGCTTAACCGCAGTTCATTTCTTGGAGTACGTTATGCCGCCAGCAGCGGACTCATGCCTGATTTGCTTGCGGGGAGGACACGGCACAATGGGCGGCTGATCTGCCACCACCTCATCTGCAGAAGGAGAGAGTTATCGGGATCATGCTCGTCGTCCTCTTCGTCTGCGTTGGCAGATACTGAGTCCGACACAACGACCATATTCTTTCTCTTCTTCCTCGCCTTGGACCCCTGGGGCTTCTCCACCAATCCAGTACCAACAATGAAGCTGGTACTCGGGTTAAAGCCAACAGGAGGCTTGCTTGCCGTGACATGGTATAGAGCTACCAAGTACAAGATTTCCCCCGGTGCCTCAGCATCAGGAACTGAGAAGCTGGTATGGGTGTGAACCGTATCATAATAATGCCAGGCCCTGATGCCGTCAAGGATGCTACCTTCAAAACCCAGGCAGGAGCTAGGACTGTCCAAGAGTAGCTGACTATACCCAAACTGTCGGGAGAACCTACTGGGCAAGTAAGGTTCCAAGTAGACAGTGTTGCAGTTTCGGTATACTAGATGCGCAGGACGGATGTTACGCAACCAAAGGAGCATCTTCTCAGGCAAGAGGTAAGGAGGTCCGGTACCATCAATATGTACGCCCCTCACTTCTTTATCGGTAAAACGAGGAACAGACACAAAAAAGTTGTATCCGTCCACTCTCACCAGTGCCCTCCGACCGGATAGCATAGTGCTGCACTCCCAAGGCTGATGGTGATATTAGAAGATGAAAACATCATCAGTCGTTATGCCGTCTTCTGCGCCAGGCCTCACCAAAGACTGGTAGTGCATCAACAACCACCCCATCAGATAATGATAGGGCAGTTCAATACGTTCAAAGTCCTTCACCGTGTCACGGGCGATGACCTTGGATGAGAAGGCACGGAGGCCACGGTGTATGCTGTACACCATGGCCGGGAGAAGAGCTAGTCTGGTCCCAAAGACCAGCTTCATAGCAGGGAGGATAAAGTTATGGCTGATCCTCTCAATAGAACCAGCCCCTCCCGAGACCACGCAGTTCCGCAGCCACACCATCAGGAATCCTGTCATGAGTGCCTTCTCTAACAGCTGCTGAGTACCATGATAAAAATAACTGAAGGAGTTAGTTTGACTCCCAAACCTGTCGCCCATGGCCCTCGCTCTCTTGGCACTCAACACCAGGTCCTGTACTTCCTCCTGGGTTTGAGGATTTCGAGGAGAAACCCGGCCTGAGGTGCCTAGCGTAAAAAGGTGTATGTGCCATGTCCGGGTGTGAGAAAGGTTCCCTTCCGAACTACCATCCTTCTTGATGGACGTCTGGTGGCAGGTGCTGTGATGATATAGTAGTTCCCGGTATACGGCAACAAAGCCTGGGAACCGCCGATTCAAATCCTTGAACTCTTCGTTCGTTGGGGTATACACTTCAAAGACTTCTTCCCTCCAGGGCAACTTGGAAACTGTATGCATCTCGTGGAGAGCGAGTCCCATCTCCCCTCTAGGCATGAAGAAGGTTTCCGTCCGCCAGTTGTACATCTCTAGGAGAGCCATGAACAGCGTCTTATTCATGGACAGACCGTGACAGGTGCCCCGAATAACGTGATAGAGGCCGATCTCACGAAGGAGAGTCTCATACTACCGCAGAATCTACATGGTCAAATTGGCCCATAAAGGGATGGGGTTTATCCAGTTCAACAACGCCAACCGGCCATCTAGATAGGACCCCTTTCGAGCAAGCTGGTTCAGGAAAGTGTCAGCTTGAGAGAACTTAAAATTGGGATCCTGCACATTTGAGAAGGTACCTGGGGTCGACCCCATCACGTAGCAACTGACCGATACCTTGCCCGCATATACTGGCCCCAAGTTTTTGTTATAGTAGATGTTACCGACAAACATCCCCGACTGGCTCGGAGTTAAGGAGTCTACCATCTTTCTATCCATCGACAGCATGTTAAACAACGACAGCAAAAAATGACGTTCCATCTGAGGAATATGGATCGCCATTCCGTCAGAAGTAAAGCTCCAACTCTCAGATATATCCAGAACTGGGGGTTCTTCACAATCAAGGTATCCCCGAAGAGGAATGCAGGCTTCAGATATTCTCCCCCCAATCGCCCCGAGTTCATCATGGCACAGAGAAAGTAGAAGGACTGGTTCTTGATAGCATTCAGCCTCTCCACAGGCTCGTCTTTGGGAAGCTGGTTCACCATATACTGGACTATATGGTCGAACCGCACACCCATAGCAGATTGGGCTGAACCCACCAAGGACCCTTCCGAAGGATTGACTGGCAGATTCACTGAAAAAGATAAAGAAAACAAGTTAGAAGATGGCCAGGTAAAACCACTTAGTGTTTCTGGGCTTATGCGGCTCTGATTAGGTGGGTCCTTATGCAGCACAATTAGAAAGCGGGGGCTTATACGGCTCTATTTTGGCGGGGCCTCATGCGGCCCAGTTCAAGTGAGCTCATGCGGCTCGGTTTAGCGAGTGTTCATGCGACACGATTTAGAAGAGCTTATGCGGCTCTGATTTGATGCGGCCTCATGCGGCCCAGTTCAAATGAGCTTATGCGGTTCTACTTAGTGCAATCTCATGTGGCCCAGTTCAAATGAGCTTATGCGGTTCTGCTTAACGCGGTCTCATGTGGCCCAGTTTAAATAAGCTTATGCGGTTCTGCTTAGCGTGGCCTCACGCGGCTCAGCTCAAAGGGAGCTTATGCGGCCCTGTTTTGTGGGGGTTCATGCGACTCAGTTCAGAGGGACTTATACGGCCCTGTTCTGTGGGTCCTCATGCGGTCCAGTGCTTATGCGGCCACGAGACGACTCTCATGCGGCTCGAACATGGGGTATACTCCCATACGGCTCGGACATGAGATGTACATGCGTCACGTACAAAATAGGTCAATAAAGACGAAGAAGGCCCGCACATAAAACATGCGGCATGGCCATGATAGTTAGGGTTTTGGGTTCATGCGAATTCTCACAACATCCACTACACCAAATTGTCCAATTTCTAATGGACCATTTTTTAAGTTTCTAACGGGCATAACCCGTTATAAATTAGTAACACAATAAACTCGTTACTAATGACTTAGGCTGTTGCAAACATAGGTCTTTTCCTCCCTGTAATCATTTATTAATTGGTAAAAAAGGGCACCCCGGTACAAATAGTATATATCCTCCCCGAAATCTAAATTTATTAGTTGTGAAAAATTGGGAGCACAACCAAAATTCTGGAGGCAAACTTCCCTCCATTTCACAATATACCCCCTCCCACATCTGGCTCTCTCTTCATTCCCAAAATCTCTATTTGGAAAAATGAACTTTTCTCTCTACAGACTCTCTTTATTTTCCCTCAAATTTCAAATCTAGGGTTTCATGGATCACTAGGACCCTCCAGATCCGAAGAAGAAGAAGGAGAATTCTTTGATAGCAAATTTTATCCCGAAGTTCGATCGCAAATTCCGCATCGGACACGCCAGCGGCGGCTGCTCAAGCTCCTCCAACGACGAGCGCCGTTGCCGTCGATCCGAATCGCTGAGTCGTCCGCCGCCTCCTCAGCCACTCGGTCGCCCGCCAGACTGAGGACATTATCACCACCATCGAGCGCTGCAACCGCAAGTCTGAGCTCCTCGCCCTCACCAGCCTCAAAATCATCCTCGAGTCCTCCTTCCTCCCCTCCGTCGAGTCCCGATCCCGATCACCGACCCCGACCTCGATCGCCGCGGCTTCCTCCTCCCTCCTCCGTCGCTGGCGAGAGCTGGAGGATGAGGCGTGTGAGTCCATCCGGAGCTCGTAGAGTCGCAAGCAGTCCCCAGAGTCCAGGAAGAGAGAGAAGGTGAGGGAGATCATCTGCGGAATGACAGAGTTGGCCAGGGTCTCGTCGAAGAGCCCCAAGGCAGAGTGGCTCCGGAAGATGGAGAGGGAGAGGGTGAGGCACGTGAGGGAGTGGGTCCAGACAGTGATGCAGCAGAGGGATGACAAGAGGGAGAGGAGGAGTAGCGAGGATAGTGCACCGAGGGACGCTTTGAGGATTCGGGGGCGGCAGGCTCGGTTTGACTTGAAAATAAGGATCGTCAGGGAGAGGCAGAGGGAGCTGCAGGGGCTATCGGAGTACTGCGCTGTCTCGGACTTTGCCCATCGGAGCCGAATTCAGGTCGGTCGGTGAGATTGTCTCCACTTTTTGCCTCTTTTCTCTATTCAATACATGGACTTATTTGTTCATATTTTTAGAGATGAAAGTAAGTTTATTTATGTTAGCATGTATGTTATGCTCCATTTGTTAGAATGCCATTTGAATTAGAGAATTAACTTGATATGTAGAATGTTTGAATCTTGATCCCTTCATATTGGCAACTTCTAATATGATAATAGAGATTAAACCAAATGTGGAACTTGGAAGCACGGGCACAAAAAATGGTTGCCTTGTCCGTGTGTAGTATCAGATTCATGTCCTTGCAACATTTCTAGAGTAGCACTGTGACACAGTTTCTATATGGTCTTATTTGTAATGAAAAGATTTTTGGTAAAATGTACAATTTGGAAGCATGGGCACTCCAAAAATGGGTGCGATGTCTGTGTTATGTCATATTCTTGTGTGTGCAACATAGATATAGCGAGCCTTCTTTGCAATAAAAAGAATGATGGGGAGGATGTAGTGGGGAACCAAATTAATATTCATGACAGTAACCAAATGTCATATTCTTGAAGCCGTGATATTTCTAGATGAACTCCATTGAGATTTCTTACTTGGAAGTAACCAAATTAATATTCATGACAGGAAATATCAAAGAAAATTTTACTGTAGTGTGTGTTCATGTTTACCTTCTCAATCACAAATCTATATACTCTTCGACGTGTATGCATTTTATCTGCATGAGTTTGGTGACTATTGTATGGTAAACTGATGAAAATGTGTTTCAGTCATTTCTTAGGAGAATATTCACTGCACCAAAATGTTCAATTTCTAATGGACCATTTTTTTCGTTTCTGTCGGTGTGTAACGAAAAGTTTCGCTTCCTAATATTCACGTCATTGCACATCAAACTGACGACTTCGAATCAAGAAATTTAGAGGTGGTAATTGGACATGGAATCCAAAATTTAAAAAATGTTACAAGTTACAACTTGTTCAGAAAAATATTACAAGAAGGCGAATATCAGTTGTCTATCTTGACGTGTTGTACAGTTGATAAGTATCATTTTGTACTGATAAATCTACAAAACTTGGCTAGAATTTCCTCTCCTTTGTCTAAAAAATGATTGGCTATTTGTAATTTTCATAATTGGCCTTACTCAAATGTTATTGTCAAATAAATCATTTTTGGAGCATTGCTCTCATTTATGTTTAGAGTCTTGAGACTGATAAAGCATCAAAATTACATGTTAAACTACCTCCCATGGAACAGACTAGGGGATGTTATCAGCGAAACTCCCATCATCGTCACTATTAGCCTTCTATGAATCAAATAAACACAATAATTAAGTTTATTTGGGATTAACGAAGGCACTCAGTAATAATAATTACATGTTGGACTACCTCTCATTCTTCTTCTTCCGAGACCAACTTCTCATCCTTTGCAAGTGATCAGTATGTGCTATAGCCTATATTTGCATGACGACAAGAAAAAGAGGGAGAAAATTTTGCCATCTTTCTCAGTTGAGAACTTGAGATTGTTTTTCCAATGATCTTATGGTTTTTAACTATGTTGCATGGATACTCTGCCAGAGAACCATACCCGTATAGCTTCTAGAATGAAGCTAAGCATGTCATTACATGAATGTGCTTTACTGTTAAATTGTTATAAATCCTAAAAAATATTAAATTTTCCAGTAAGAGAGTCGGCCAACTTACAAAACTACTTCCTGCAGTAAATTTTTGCAGTGGTACTAATTTATCTCATTATCTTAGCTCATTTTCTAACTTCACTGTTGGGAAAACGTTTATTTAACTTCATAATTTGCTCTTATTTCCTCTAAATGTCCTAATTTGGATTTGTATTGCAGGTATCGTGAAGTTGTTAGCTTTGCAGCCACTACATGAAATAGTAAGCAACAAGAACATACGATTTTAGACTAGGCAACACTACAATAGAAGGTATTATAATTGGGTAATGGGTATTTTGGATTTGCAGTTTTTATTTGTATCATTTCCTTGACATTCCTCTTTATCTAATAGATTGGGCAACACTACAATAAAAGGTATTATAATAGACTGGGCAACACAACAAGAATTACAGTTATTATTTGTATCATTTCCTTGACATTCCTCTTTATCTAAAACATGGCTATTTTAATGTAATGGGTATTCTGGAAAATCATTTAGGTATTCTAAATGGATCAACATTAGACAGTCTGATGTTTACTTTTGCTGCTCATCCGTCTGAACCCAATCAGTTTACCATTACTCTTCTTTCTACTGATACATTTTTGCATGCATCAACTTCTGAAATATTGGCAAGAATTAGGTCATCAAGTTAGTTTGATACATGAAGTAGCTGAGAAAGTCTTCTCTGTTACTGGCACCTCCATAGGGTACAAGGTTGGCACGATGATTAAAATCCCTAGTGCTGCCCGAGTAGCCGATGAGGTGAGATATGAAGTACATCAAAAATCAAATTCGATACAGAATCGGTGAAAGTTTTGTTATCTTCATTTTAAAGTTGATATATAGGAATAGTTAACCTATGAAATATATTAATGAATCAACTTTTCTCTTGTTATCTCTTCTCGCATAACTATTTTTGTCCTATATGCTTCTTTGCAGATTGCAGAGCATGTAGACTTCTTATCTTTCGAAAAAAATGATCTAACACAAATGACATTTGGTTACAGTAGAGATGATGTTTGCAAGTTTTTTCCAATTTACCTGTCCAGGATATCCTCCAGAGTGATCCTTTTGAGGCAAGTGCAAAATTTATTACTAAATTGTTAAAATTTTGAAGAAACAAAAATTCTATATATTTGGACATAATCTGAAGTTTTTTTTTTGTTTCGTAGTAGTTTTGAAACTGAAAGAAATAATAGTCACCTTTTTCGGAAAAAAAGGTACATATATATATCTTGTAATTTATATTTTTGGTGGATATCCTCTAATTCTATGCGTGGAGAAGCAGCTGGTTCTTTGCTTGTGATGAAGTCTTTTGATTTCATATTCATATTGCTTTGGTCCAGACGATGCAGTTATATTCATTTGTAATAAATTTCTAGTTTTTGCAGAATAAAGTATTTCTAAGGAAGATAAGCTAATCATATCAAGATAGATTTTTGACTAGTTTTGCATAAATAAGTATTTCTTAGGAAGATAAGCTAATCAAATCAAGCTAGAATTTTGAACAATAAAAGATTATTAAGCACTAGCATGTTCAAATCATGGCTCCTAGTATCGACGTAAGAATCTGCCATATCTTATAGGAATTTAGGTACATGAGCCAAAACCCAACAAAAACTACAGGATCAGCCAAGTAATGTTTGGTACTATCAGCTGACACAAGTTGATGCCACTCGATATCTAATTATTCATTTATATTTTTTCATCTCTGTAGGTAATGTCACCTACAGGCTACAGTTGCTCGTCTATGATAGGAAAAGAGGAGGGAGAAAAGTAATGATATGTTTTTTCTTTCCCCTCTATTGATATATAGCAGGCTATGTAAGGCTTAGATTAGAGTAAGGATTAAGTTAGTAGGAAAAGTTTGAATTGGGTTATGAACTATGGTAGTATGGTCTTTGCTAATCATATTCTATTCGGTGTATTTTTTTAAAATACTAAACTATAATGGAAGGAAAAAAAATTCAAATAGTCTGACCCCAAAAATTTGGGATACATACTTTCTTGTCGTCGTATTTTTCTAGTACGGGTACAATGCATAAAAATACATAAAACCATGCCTAAATGCATTAAATATTTTGCTTTTGGTATTTTATGGAAAATTTTAATATCTGAAACCAAAATATCATGAACTACGATCATAAACCACATATACTAATGAAACCACCGATATGGAAACCCATAATAGGAGCCCAAAACTAATCCAAGCTGCTGGATAAGCAGATACTTGGAACCTTGGTTCAAATCCTAATATATGTATCGCAGCTATGCTGACATCCCTTTTACGAACATGAGAAAAGGTACACATCCATCCATATAATATAGTCAGGCCGTGGCAGAACTTCTGAAGAATAGAAGGATGTAGAATGTAAAAAGGTCAATATGGAAAAAGAAAAAAAATAAAACTAAACATTTTGTAGAGTAATGAGAAACATATACCAATTTCCATATCCCAAAGAGCTGATGTAGCACAGATTTTTCACTCAAGGTCCTGAATTCATTTTTTATGCCACGAGTCTGCTTCCTGTATGCATTACCAAGGACACCTCCATCAGTAAGATAAAACTCAAACTCTTCAAACAGTACAGTATCAAAATTAGGTAATACAATAAGGCACGATCCTTGCCAAAAATCAAGGTAGAGAAGTTCCAATAGGTAAGTAACAAGCTACACGATATTAAGAAACAAATTTAAAATACAAAGACTAGATATCCAATTTCAAGTGAGGGATGATTTTGATTAATTGCAACAACTGATTGTTTTGTATGTAACAAATAAGTTTTCTTCATTTGCATACTTTTACAACTTTACTATTCTTTTACACTTGATTGCTTTTTTTTGTTCAATTTTTTCTGCTGAATTGACCGGAAAAGAGATACCCAACATCGGTATCGATCAATATTGGTATCGAATCAGGACATGTTGAATTGTATCAGTATCGGCCGATACTATATCTTATTTGTATCGGCCGATATCTAACTTGTCGTTATTGCTTTCATGCTTGTGAAACAAAATTGTGCCAAGTTATCCAGACCAAGAAATTTGCTCATATCAATCATTTGTTTATACCAGGAATCAATCTCTAACATGTGTATGTTAGCTAAAACTGTATAGTATGCTTTAATATCTGAATCCTTTTGCTCTTTAGTATGGAAGCAAATTATTTTCAGCATTCTAATGAAAAACTTAGTTTCCAATGCCATCTTTTTCTTTCTGATGAAATAGTCTCTTACCATGTTTGTTGACTACAAAGGTAAATTCATTAGCAAGGGAAGATTGGTTGTTGACTATATATGTTCTTACATTCGGAAACGGTCTTCACCATCTTGCTTCAGCAACTCTTTAATCATAAGTTTTTTTTTAGTTTTCAGTAATACCTTGCCAGTTACCTAATAGTTGATGTAAAGATAGGCTTGTAGATGGTTGGTGTTAAACGAATACTTACTTTTTATTTTTCTTTATTGACATATCTTTCAATCTATGATGTGTTTCTATGAAAGGTATTTCAAGAAACCACTCCTTAACCTGCAAAAGAAATCCAGTTTTCTTGCCTGAGCCCTAGAATTATTACAATAGAAGAGAATCCATTCAGCTTTGGTTTTGGATGATGACAGTGATGATACTTATGTTAAACCTTATTTACATGAAGATGCCTGCAAAATTCAACTTGTTCATTATTGAAGGGAGACTTTGCAGGATGAGTGAAGGTGGCTGCTGGAATGTGTTCAGGTTTTCTGATCGAGGTTTTTGAGGGTGCGGTGGCTGCTGGCAGGAGCAGCTTAAGACCTGTACCGGCGTAATGTGATAGCATAGTTCAGTGTAGCAGCAGCTAGTGTGTAGAATGTAGGTGCTGGTGCTGAATATAGGTATTCCTTCACTCTCAGTCACTGTAATGCAATAATATAGTTACTATTGCGACTTGTACCTTGGAGTGCTTACTTAATTTTGATTTATTTCAGGATAATAGCTGGGCTGAACTTCAAATGCATATTATTGAGTATATAAACATCGAATCTCCTTCTGTTGTTGATGCAAAGCATCGTGGGCTCATTAAACGGCTTAAAGGGACATGTCGTTTTCGTGGAAACTTATCATGGAAGCGTGTTGAATTTATTGGAAGAACTGTTATTTCTCCTGATCCAAATTTGAAATTTTTAGAGGTCTACCTATTTAAATTTTGTGATTCTACACTAGCTTACCTAAAATTTATATATTTGATCAATTTTTTTGCGTGTACCAATTTTTCTCTTTCAATTGGACTTTTGGTGTTTCTAGGTAGGCATTCCCTTATTAATGGTCCGGGTGTTAGTATATCCTTAAAGAGTTTCAAGTCATAACATAGAGAAGCAATGGAAAGTGGTTATTATGTTAGTATATCAGACTGCATCATCCCGTTAGTATTCAATTCTAATTTTTTTTCCATTTTTTAAAAATATACTAACGATCCATTCCCGTTAGTATTGAATTCTAAAATTATTTTTTTTCATATTTTTTAATTATACTAACGGTCATAGCCTGTTAGTATTCATATATAACATATATTTTTATGACTGTTAGAAATAAATTACTAACGGTTGCAGCCGTTAGAATGCTTAAATTACTAACGGACAATATCCGTTAGAAGGACAGTTAGTAATATTATCCACGCCTATATACTCACGGCCTATACCCGTTAGAATTAATTTCTGTAACATGTCTACACCGTTACAATTCAGGTGTTTTGGTGTAGTGATCCTTACCAGCAATGGCAGGGTGAACATCAGGATGGACTATGGGTGCCGCAGTCGACGAGGAAGCCGCTCTTTTACCCTTTGCCGCATAGGAAGCCTTGGAAGTCTTGGGAGCCATTAATGATCGGAGAAGGAAGAGAAGACGGCGACTAAGGGCAAGAAAAGTTGAAGAGAAAAGAAAGTAAAGAGTCTCTCTCTTCCAAAAGCACTCGTATTTATAGACAGACAGGGGGGCTCGTAAACCGATGGACGCTTCGATTCATGTGCTGCCTGGGAGATGAGATCGGCTCTTGGATTTCTATCCCCTGCATGCAAAAGATTACTCGTAATCATTAAGAACAAATCTAAATATTAAAGCTAACTCTTGGGATCCTATCCCAAAAGACGGTTTTAAATCAAAACAAATCAAGAGCAAACTATTGAGACGCCTACGTGGCAGGCATAGCTGCATGCGGCCAGAGCAGCCCATGCGGCTAGAGAATTCCATGCGGCCAGAAAAATCCATGCGGCTAAAAAATCCTATGCGGTCAGAAAAGTCTATGCGACATGAAGAGATTACGTGGGCATGCTTCTTATTCAAAGTATTTCAATTTTTGCAAAATTAAAAACTTTGAAGGGGGTCTTGTAGAAGCATGAAAAAGTATAATAATTCATATGCGGCCCAAACTCAACATGCGGCTCAAAAGCTCGAAGAATCTTATGCGGCTCGGAAAGACCCAGAGAGCCGCATGCGGCTCAGGGACTTTATGCGGCTCAGGAAGAGCCACGTGGCCTCATGCGGCTCAAAATAGGCCGATGACAGCAGGCCATAATTACTTCCTACAGTTGGCCACTTAATGCTCTGACATAAAGTGACAGCTCTGACGACCCTGACATAATGAGGAGACGCGTCAGGCTCCTCAAAAGACCAAAAAATCTCAGAAACAACCGGCACAGTCTACAAAGTCCAAAGAAGCTCACTATACGGACCGCCCAAACCACCTTTATGCGGTTCAGTTGGGGGTTTACCCTTATGCGGCTGCCACCCTCATGCGGCTGCCACCCTCACGTGGCTCGAATTATGGGGACTACCCTTATGCGGTTCAGTTAGAGGCCACCCTCAGGCGGGTGCCGCTCTCATGTGGCTCGGATTGTGGGGGGGCCACCCTTATGCGGTTCAGTTAGGGTTCACTCTTATGCGACTGTCACTCTCATGTGGCTGCCACCTTCATGCGGCTCAGTAGTCGGGGCCACACTCATGCGGCTCTGCCAGGATGCCCCGTCTATGCGGCTCGCAGCATAAAGACAGTTGGGACACATGGCAGAAGATTGACTAAGACTTATTCACCCACGTTCATACGGCTCTCAGCATAATGGCGGTTGGAAAACGTGGTAGAAGATTGACCAAGACTTATCCACTCGGATTTGCTGCTATCAACAAATCATCACAATGCAGATTTATTGCAATCAAATAACTGCCCAGATTAATTTCCAACAAACAATGCATGTTTGTTGCAATCAACATAATAGCCCAGATTGATTTCCAACAAACAAGATCAAGTCTAATCTTAACCAATCCCTAACCGCCCGCTTTTCAAAGAGCAATTACTGTACACCCTACTTAGCATAAAGTTCTATAAATAGCAAGGTGCCATTCCCTTGCAAAAGAGAGAACATAGAGCGACGGAGACACAGAGAGAGGCATAGAGAAAAGAGCACCCAGCAAGAGCATTTCTTTATCATAGTCAAAGCGACGTCCGATCATCCAAGGAGTAAGGCAGAGTTGATAGCACTCTCCCGAGCCTCTACCGTCACCCCCAGAAAAACAAAACAATTGTACTTTATATTGCTTTTCCTAGGTTTTGTTCCTAGGCGCTCTTCTGTACAAGCGAGTTTGTAGTTGTGAAGTAAAAGTCCAGTCCTCCCATAAAACTATTCTGTTCTTTTATAATCAATGGCAAACAATTGTCTACAACTTCGCTTATTTACTTGAATGCAATTCAAATATTTTGTTACAATCTTACATTTGATGACACACATTTATATTCTCGTGTTACCGAAATTGACATCTCGTTTGATGATTTTAAACTTGCAGAATATCTCGAGATTTCGGAACCCAACTCTTGGGAGAAGTTTGTCGACGCACACAAGTTTCAATTTCCTGAAGGGTCATCCCTTGAGAGTTTCAAAGACGATTTATGTACCCCAAACACACGTCCATGCAAGTTACTTACAAATTCCTTAACCCTTATTTCTATGAGCTTTATCGTGTTTTCTTCTCCACGATCTTGCCCAAAGTAGGATCTACTGATGAAGTTTTGTATTTTGAGATTTTTGCTTTGTATCACCTTCACTTCTATGTCCCGTTCAACCTTCCTCGTACTATGATAGACTGGATGATTAATGCGAGGAAGAGGCCTCGATTATTGGTCTATGCTCTCTATTTGTCGATTGTCTTTCGTGCATTTCATGTTCCTCTCGATGAGTGCCAGTTCCTTCCAGCCCCTGCCTTTCTGTCTAAGGTAAGGCAGCTTCAGGCAACTATCGGGTCTCCTATTGAGTTCAAGCATTCCGGTTCTGATGCTCAGGCTGATGCACCTGCTCTTGGGCAACCTGCGCCCGCTTCTCCTGCTACTCTCGAGTCTATCCAGACCATGCTTCGCGATCGTTTTATGTTGGAGGATGACCGCTGGACCCAGCTCGACTATCGTACCACCTTGTAGATGAGTGCCATCAATAACTTATTGTATGACATCCGATATACTATATCTCGGCATCCCTTTATGCCACTTTCTATAGAGTGGGGTCCATCTTGCGACGGGTACCGTATCGACGACCCTTGGGTTATGTGATATTTGGATCCGGATGCAGCTTTCGTGGATTCCCGTCGTTCGGATACTGATCCATCTGACACCGCTGGACCATCTCGTGCTCCATGATGGATGTGGTTCTGTACCTGCTGCTAATGATGATCTTATTTATTGTTTTTTATGCATTATGGACTTATGATTATGTAGTTTGCTTTTCTTGTATGAGTACACTTTCTGTGGATCTTTAGACTTTATCTGTAGTTTATTATATCCATAGTATTGTGTGCTTGCCAGTTAATATCTTATACAAACTTCTGTTTGTTTGAGTTTGATATTCATATTTGCTATGTATCATTAATAAATGACAAAAGGGGAAGATCTATTTGATATTCATATTTTTATCATATCCTATGATATCTATGTTTTGGAAGAGATTATGTATATCAGGATATGGAACATTGGCTTACAGAGAAGCTATATTTATGGGAGAGCTATTTTTATGGGGGAGCTACTGCTTCTACTATGCGTGACTACTACTTGTGTCCAGGTATGAACATTGAATATACAAATATCATTTTATCAATTATCAATATGGGGAAGATTGTTGACCCAAATCCCAGTCAACCAAATATTGATAAAATTGACAATATGATAGTTGTCATAATTTAATAGGACACATCAAGACAGAACTCAGTACAAGACGGACGTCGGCTCTCTCCTACAGCATACTCTGTTTTTGTGTCTGTATTATTTTACATTTATTGAGTCTAGCTAAATGTAAACTGAGTAGCACTGGGTATTTTGGGCCTATACCTTATCACCAAAATAAAACCAAAAGCTCCACCAAGCCAAACTAGCCCACAAAAGCCCATTTGAACAATTCTGTCCTATGGAGACAAAGTTCGGGCCGAACTCAGCCTCCATACAGAGTTCGGGTCAAACTCTGCCTCCACACAGAGTTCGGGCCAAACTCTGTCCCCTAAATTACAGGACCCTAATTTTTGGGGTTTGTTGTATGCTAGTTGTCCAACGGCCAAAAATTTGAATTCTTGACACAGAATTCTGGCCAAATTTCTGCCTATCCCAACTAGTATAATTTTTTTTTGAAATTTTTATTTATTTAAAAAGACTTAAAAATGAATTTTATGCAATTTATGATTTTTTATTATTAGAAATGACCTTAGCCATTGTTGAGTTTTCTAGCACAAGGCGACCATAAATTTTGGCACGGAAGATGTAGCAATGTACCTTGACTAGTGTACTAGCCATGCTGGGGGAAGCCTAGCCATGGTGAAGGCCGAACTAGAAAAACCAGGCCGAGTTGCGACTTAACCTCCACCGATAAATTAATTAATTATTAATTTAATTTTTGACTTTTAAGCGACCCAGTTTGACCAATTCAGCCGAACTGGCTCCTGACCAAAATTAAGCCCATGTAGGCATGTGGTGTGACCAATGTGGCCATATAGACATATCTTATGTATGTACAAATATTTCCTAAATTATTTTAGAATTACATGTGCAATTTCTAATTATTTGATTATTATTGGTATTATTATTAAATAATATTTTACAATATTGTACAACTTTTTTGGACCCGAATACGGGTGTGTGGTATATGCTCACCAAAACCACCATTTGATATTTTATTATTTTACTTTTATTTAATTTTCTTTTTGGGACTAATTCAATAGCTAATTTTATTAGTTATTAATATTGATGTTTATTTTCAACCAAATTGAGAATATATTTGAACATATATTTAAATATCTTATATATATGGAAAAGATAATGTTAAAATTATTTTTAAATTGTGGGGATTCATTGAATGTATTTAGATATATATACATATATATAAAAGAAAAGAAAAGGATAAAGATTGAAATATATATATATATATATATATATATATATATATATATATATATATATATATATAGCCACTAATGGGCGGCCCACATGGGGCATCCACGAGCTAACTAGCAGCTTTGTGCTGCTGTGTGCCCTCGGCCATTAAAGAGGCCCGCACCTTAGCAATTATTATTTTAACCATAACCCAGCCGACCCTCTTATTATTAGGAACAGCAACACCAACAACATGGCCGCCACCACCTAATCCAAACCCTAATTTCTTCTCCTTCCATCTTCTTCCTTCTCTCTCCTCCATCCTTCTCCCTATCCTCGGTGTGCATGCCCAGCCTCGCTGAAGCGACAACGGCGACAGCAGCAACAACAACAACAAACACCCACAACAACGACAGAATTTAACATCGAGGTATCCGACTTCTCTATTCGATTTCTCCTTCATTTTAAATCCATTTCTAGATTCGTAAATTCGTGTAGAAATCCCACATGACCCTCTTCGAGATTCCCCGGGTGGATTTCGACGTGTCCATCCAACTTGCTCGAAAAATCGAGGTGAAGTTGGAGAAAAACCACTTTTCTGGAATATTAAAAACTGTTTTAAAACCCCAACTTGTCGGCCACTTTTCTTTCCGTACAATAGAATTTTGTAGAGACTAATTAAAAACAGTCAAAGACAACATAATCGAGATTGTAACAAACCTTCTGGAATCACTTTTTATCTCGTATGTAAACAGTTATACGTTGTTAAAGTTTCACAAAAAATGATAAATTATGTTTTCAAAAAGTAGAAAAATACCCCGATACGGCGTCCATCTCGACAAACAGGGCAACGTGGTCGCGCACTATACGTATCAAAAGGCGCGTATGGATGTTTTTGACGTGTGGGAAGTGACGGAACCCGATTTTGTTGCATGTGCGCGACGAAATCAGTGCGTATCCGTCGATATACGCCCGTATCGATCCTTTGCAAATTAAGTCACAACTTCGTGTACACTCATCAAATCGTGACGCAACTTACGCCATTGGACTTGCAATATTTTTCTGGTACTATATGCCAAGTTTGGTTCAGTTCTGAGAAGGTTGACCGGGACGCTATTTCGACAGGCCCACAATCCCACTCAACGGGCAATTTTGTGCACAGCCCATCGAAATCCAAAATTAGACATACCATTGGGTTCAACTCATCAAAACAAATCTGTAGACATATAGTTTTACAACTTTAGAGACAGTAAATATTGTCACATATTTCGGTACAAAGCGAATCCAACGGTGGACATCATTTTGATCCAAAATTATGATTTTGCTCCTGTTCCAGAATTTAACTTTTGGACAGAAATTTTTTAGGCATATCTTATATTCTAAACTCATTCGTGATATTTGTTGCAGCATCCGGAGTCATCTGCGAGATTTGGCTTTTCTTGCTTCGTTTATTTGTCTGTTCGAGCTACTGGATTATTCTCTTTTGCACATAACCTCAGGCAAGATACCTTGCCATTATATTGTTTATATTTAGTCTATATTTTATTACATATCACTATTCATTATTTCTAGTTATTACAGTTCTTGATTTACTACATGCTCAGTGATTATTAGTTTACTTTGTTACTATCCTTTGATTGCATATGAACCTAGAGTTAGGGGACTACCGTTTGTAGTCTATTGTATATGCCTCGACACAGTTGCACCACGAGGATGTGTGAGACGAGTAGCATGTAGAGGTCCTTGCGTATGGTCTAATCTCCCTTGTGCATGCGTTAGGGCTAACTACTAATAGAGGCATGTTAGGAGACTTAGCAGTTAGTAGAGGTATATGAGACACGAATGTGACTCTGTTAGGCATTGGGTGGGAAGAATAGTTCCTTAACGTATGGGTCACTTATGCACATCCCTATTGCCGGTTATCTCTGGTGGAGATACGGTCTTGGATCCTGATACCTGATTTCCTGCTGGCCTCTGACATTTGATGAATGTTATATTTTGAGGTCCCTAGTATCCTGATGGGACCATACCTGAGATTCCTGCTCCTGAGTCAGATGCCCATGCGTTGGAGGTTTATTCTTAACTGTATGAACATAGTAGTACTGTTAGATTACCTTATTGTTGTCTTGTCACTTATTTTTTTGGCATATTTTTTATTCAATATTATGGCATGTTCTTCCTGTATCTTATTACGTCCCTCTGAGGACCTAGTTATCTCTCCAGGTGTTCTAGGTGTGTGCTTCTGTGATATTGCAGGTATTCTAGTCGAGGCTGTGATCTTCTCCATCCTTTCGAAGATGATTGCACTTGGCCCGTCCTGTTATTTTATTTATTCATTTTTGTACATTTTATTTGAGATAGTTGGTAGTGGACCTTGTCTCCACCCAACTTTTATACAAATTATAATTCTGTGTTGATTCCTATTTTATATTGATTCTTTTATTATGGATGAGATTAATATCATAGATTACTGTATTTCACAGCTTATGCATACATATGATGGTTCCAAATATTGGAGTATACTTCATATGTATACAGCTGGCATGGATACGTACCTAGTCCAAAGTATTTTGCGACTGGAGTGTTACATATTTTTGTGGTGGCCCATGCAGGTCGAGTTTGTCACTTCGATTACATTACTGTACCGATGTGAGCCTGCAACATAGGATTAAAATCTAGAAATCTCATCCATATAGCTTGACCTCTTTCCTTGGCTTCAAATTCTGAACTCTCGTTCGACTTTCTTGAATTACATCTTGCTTGATTCCTTTCTACCGTTGATTCTTATTTTCGTGCTTAGTATCAACTAGGAAGATGACTGCACTAGTATATGCTCATAGGTCAAACACATAGCTAGAATGGTTATATTGGCAATTGGAATACATTTAAGACTCTAATTGAGTTAAAAAGATTTTTTTTAAAAAGTGTGATTTAATGATTAGTAATTTGTAAAGTAGGATATTACCAAGGAAAGTTTTAATCTTGTGATTTCTAAATAGTAAACACCATAGGATTGATACTGCAGGAAGGGAAAAAATACCTAGAATCTTTATACCATTGATTTAAGAAATTGATTAAATTTTTGTTTTTTGATATTTATGAATTATGGAGTTATAGTTATATATCTTTGAACAAATATAAAATTGATTTAGTTTTTTTGAGTTGTGATATCTATGATTTATTGGGTTATAGTGATACACCTTTGAACAGTTATAAATTGGGTTTGAAAATGATCTTAGATTTCAAATGTGGTTGAAAAAATTATTTAAATTTGAGTCGTACAACTTGCGATTTTCGTGTTTAGTAAATTTTGAATTTTAAGCGGAAGTAATGATGGTGAATTTTGGTTTAAAATATTTGAAAGTTATGAAAATGATTTTTGAGAATTTTTATTTTAAATTGTGTCCTATGATGGAGGATTTACAAATCTATTTAGATTTTTGGTAAAAAAATAATTTTTTATGACTAATAAGATTTTTGAAAATTTAGTTTAATGTTGGATTGCTAATATTACAAATTTTTGGAAAAATAAAAATAAAAATAAAATAAAAATATATTAATGATGTGATAAGGTTGTTTTGATTGATCAAATGAAGTTACCATTTAAAAGTTGTGATTATGTTGGAATGACTTAGTATGAATAGAAGTTATAATTGATGAGTGCATTAAAATATTGGGCTAAAATTTTGAGATTGCTTTGTAATGTGCTAGAAATTTTTATCCGGTGAGCTACTAATTTTTGTAGAGTTTTAAAGCTATGATTGATTATGGATATTTTATATATAGATTCATGATTTATGAAATCTTGAGTTTAAAAGTTGAATTGAAAATGTAAAATTTTGAAAAAGTCAGTAGTAACATGATAAAAGTTTGCTTTGAGATTTTTGAAAGTGATTATTTTTTTATGATGAATTTGAACAGCTTGGAGTGAATACAAATTTTGGTGGTTTATTTTTAAAACTTTTATTAAGAAACTTTTGGAGGAAACTTGATTTAAAATTTTAATGGTAGGCCATCAATATAGCTCTAATAAGATAGATGTACTTCACACTAATTGCCATATCACTCATGACCATGATAGTAGTATGTATACAAGTGTTGTTAGTCATCTACCAAACTATGCGACTGTATCCCAATCTTGACTTACTCGACCTTTCCTCGTGACCTACTAACCGTTTGCTGATTGAATAACGAATTGATCACTCCTTGACTGTATTCATCTAGAAGACTATCTTCTCACTAGAACTGTGTCCCTAAATTATTATTTTACTGGATTCCTTAATTAATTTTATCTCATGCTTTAACTTGATCTCCTTTATTTTTGTGCATAAATTGTCACCCCATGAACTCCCACTTTTTATTTTTTGATCTTTTGGCGTCCCTTACCATGACTTGGATATCTGGAGTACAACCCTAGACTTTTTCTTCCAACAAATTTCATATGTAAGACCTAGACGGGCACACCTTCATATAGATATATCATGTCCCACTAAAATTCGTCTTTTTGTACTCTATTCCTTGATATGACTTTATGGTCAAAATGGCCAAACTATAACCTCTACCATAATACCAAAATACTTCCTGACTTCAATTAGAGACCCAACCTTGACTCAATCCCTTTGATCCGATATGTGAATATGTTCTACTTAATTCCTTAAATGCTTAAATTTGTGCTTTATTTTGATTGTTTGACCCATTGTCCCATCACACTATTAGCTTAACTCTTGTAAGTTGGGTAGAATACATCACGGCCCAACAAAGCCTTGTCCTTGTGACCCATGTTGATAAGTTTACTCAGACTATAAATTCAGAGGATCCTAACTTAGCTAGTCATCCAAGCCAACTGCACAGGCCTAAACTTCGGGCAAAAATTAGATTTTAAAAGATCCTGGACTATTT
The DNA here is from genome assembly GCA_029216955.1 of Iris pallida. Lineage (NCBI taxonomy): Eukaryota > Viridiplantae > Streptophyta > Magnoliopsida > Asparagales > Iridaceae > Iris > Iris pallida. The sequence goes on from JANAVB010011797.1 coordinate 227,670, forward strand.
AATTTCCTTTATCATTCTTCCTTACTTATATTTGACTATCTTATGCTGCTAACTAGCCTCAATTTTGCAAGCTTATTTCTTTACCAAGCTTGATCATGACATATTTTATTGGGTGCACCAACTAACATATTGTCTAATCAGAACCGGTGCATGATGGTCTGATCAACCTATTGCACTTTGGTTCACTTTTCATGTATTATTCTACATGGATGGAGACATAGTTAAACTTGTCCTAGAGTCACATCCGCGACAGCCTTGACAATTCTTTTTTGGAATTATTTTCGTCGCCTATGAACCCCGCATTCGTACTCAATAGCACCGTCTTTGAAACCTTTGTTATTCTTATCTTTTACTTATTTTGGAAAGACAAGGCACTGTACTTTCTAGATAGACTCAAGGTATCATCTTTGGTTGCCCTATCAGTAATTTATACACAAATGTAGATAGCCACCGACCGACTCATGTGGCTGTATCCTTGCCTTTAAACTCTTTCTATTCCTCAACCCTATCTACCTTATTATTCCTAAATTTCGAGGTTAAATTTCTCGTAAGTTGGGTAGGATGTAAAAGCCCAAAATCTTTTTTTAAAATTTTTATTTATTTAAAAAGACTTAAAATGAATTTTATGCAATTTATGATTTTTTATTATTAGAAATGACCTTAGCCATTGTTGAGTTTTATTGCACAAGGCGACCATAAATTTTAGCATGGAAGATGTAGCAATGTGCCTTGACTAGTGTACTAGCTATGCTGGTGGAAGCCTGGACATGGTGAAGACCGAATTAGAAAAACCAGGCCGAGTTGCGACTTGACCTCCACCGATAAATTAATTATTTGTTAATTTAATTTTTGACTTTTAAGCGACCCGGTTTGACCAATTCAGCCCGAACTGGGTCCTGACCAAATTTAAGCCCATGTAGGCATGTAGTGTGACCAATATGGCTATATAGACATCTCTTATGTATGTACAAATATTTTCAAAATTATTTTAGAATTGCATGTGCAATTTCTAATTATTTGATTATTATTGGTATTGTTATTAAATAATATTTTACAATATTGTATAACTTTTCTGGACCCGAATACGGGTGTGTGGTATATGCTCACCAAAACCACCATTTGATATTTTATTATTTTACTTTTATTTAATATTATTTTTGGGGACTAATTCAATAGCTAATTTTATTAGTTATTAATATTGATGTTTATCTTCAACCAAATTGAGAATATATTTGAACATATATTTAAATATCTTATATATATGGAAAAGATAATGTTAAAATTACTTTTAAATTGTGGGGATTCATTGAATGTATTTAGGTATATATATATACATATATATAAAAGAAAAGAAAAGGATAAAGATTGAATATATATATATATATATATATATATATATATATATATATATATATATATATATATATATATATATATATATAATGGGCGACTCACATGGGGCACCCACGAGCTAACTAACAACTTTGTGCTGCTGTGTGTTCTCGGCCATTAAAGGGGCCCGCACCTTAGCAATTGTTATTTTAACCATAACCCAGCCGACCCTCTTATTATTAGGAACAACAACACCAACAACATGGCCGCCACCACCTAATCCAAACCCAAATTTATTCTCCTTCCATCTTCTTCCTCCTCTCTCCTCCTTCCTCCTCCCTCTCCTCGGCGTGCGTACCCAGCCTCGCCGGAGCGACAACGGCGACAGCAACAACAACAACAACAAACACCCACAACAACGACAGAATTTAACATCGAGGTATCTGACTTCTCTATTCGATTTCTTCTTCATTTTAAATTTGTTTTTAGATTCGTAAATTCGTGTAGAGAGTCCACATGACCGTCTTCGAGATCCCCCAGGTGGATTTCGACATGTCCATCCAACTTGCTCAAAAAATCGAGGCAAAGTTAGAGAAAAACCACTTTTCTAGAATATTAAAAACTGTTTTAAAATACCAACTTGTCGGCCACTTTTCTTTCCGTACAATAGGATTTTGTAGAGACTAATTAAAGACATTCAAAGACAACATAACCGAGATTGTAACGCACCTTCTGGAATCACTTTTCATCTCATATGTAAAAAGTTACACGCTGTTAAAGTTTCAAAAAAAATGCTAAATTTTGTTTTCAAAAATTAGAAAAATACCCCTATACGACGTCCGTCCTGACAAACTGGGCGACGTGGCCGCGCACTATATACATTGAAAGGTGCATATGGATGTTTTCGACGTATGGGAACTGACGGAACCCGATTTCGTTGCATGTGCACGACAAAATCAGCGCGTATCCGTCGAGATACCCCCGTATCAACCCTTTACA